>JZKD02S1249135.1:541751-554418 GCA_000966675.3 Picea glauca
GTTTCTTTTAGGATTCTTAGATTGGCCAACAGAGCCATTAAACCCGTCAGAACAAGTTATACCAAATGGCTTGGGTTACTTAGACAACCCTAGGCTAGACTCGTTCTTCCAATTGACGGACGATTATTTTTGCCTGTCAACAAATGGTGCTAGAAGGAGGGCCTGACTGACAAGATGGCCTTGTAGGAGCTTTTATTTCAAATCTATTCAATTTCCCCATGGCTCCCCAAATCACTGTGTTGGAACATGCTTTCCACTTCTCACTACCAGTTATTCCCAACAAGACAACTAATCCTTTTTCAGAACTCACCTTCGATGGTCAAGGGAACACATCTGCAGTAGACAATATTTCTAAATTTCTTTATGAATGTTTAATACTTAAGATCATTGATCCTAATGTTAAATGTAGATTGTTCTCTCTCACTTTTCGAGATTGGGTTAAATGCTGGTTTGAATCTTTTCCAGGTAATTCGATTCATTCTTTGTCTGAGTTTGTAATTTAGTTTTTATCAAACTTTAACAATTATGATTATGATGAATTAAGTGATGAATTAAGTTACTTAAGGAAAGAAAATGATGAATCATTCGATGATTTTTCAATTAGGTTCATTCATGTTTGTTCTAGGTTCCCTTTGAAAGAAATGATGCTTATTAATGAGTGGTTTAAATATGTCATTTCTCTCTTAGACGAGCGAGATCAATTAATTGTTAACCAATATGAATCGAGCACTAACACTCAATCTCAAGATGGTTCATATTTTGATGTTGATCTTGAAGATTTTGAAGCACCACAATTTTTGTCAACTTCTTTCATTTTGGCAAATCATGAGCAACATCATCCTTTACAAAATGCAATTGTCACATCTAATCATTCTTTGCAAACAATATCTCCTCTCGTCGAAGAAGGAACCTTGACTTTAAAAGATGACAGTTGTCACACTCTCATAGATTTTCTAACTACTTCTAAAGTAAAAGAGCTTGAATGTGAAGTTGATAATCATGTGGACGATAAATCTGCCCCTAATATTGGAAGCATGACTTCATGTAGTATTATGATTTGTTTAGTAGTTAGGTTAGGTTTAGGAGTAGGTTTTCTTTTAGTTTTATTCCTCATTATTTCTCTTTGTAACAATGTAGTCATGAGCATAAGTGGACGCACCACGAGAACCATAATATGAATGTTGTTAGGGAAGTCTGCATGATCCTTTTCTCTCTTCTTTTCGTTGAGTATTTCTTTTCAAAGCCGCATTATTATTATGAAAATTTTAAGTGGAAAGTAAAGAGATAAATAAATCTGAATTGTAAATTCAACCCTGACCCGAGGTACCACGAGTAGGACTGCTTTCACATCAATGAGGATTTTTTCTATTTTTTTTAGTTTCCCGAGAGATTTTTCGCATGATGTTTTCAGATCCATCTTTGTACATATTTTTTTTGTTTTGATTTATTTTCTGGTTTTTGGTTCTTTTCATTTTGTTTGTTTTCACTGCTTTCTGGTTGAACTGCGTCTGTGTCACCTTTTGGTTCAAGGAGGGAAAACATAATTCTTCATCTCTAAACAACTCTCAAGGACTGTTAGAGCGTCAACTGCTGAAATTTCCTAAAACACATACTAGTTAAAGAGGTTTTTTTGTTTTTAATTGATTTCATGGTTTCATTTTACAATTATGAGTAGACACGACTATCATTAAAATCTCTTTACGTTGTCCCTGCTTTTAAGAAAGCGACTCAAGGATGCCTTCTTGTCCTCAAAAAATTACTTTCATCAGGAAACTATTTTCAGATCATAATGAAGGTTATCAAGTGAAAATTAAAAGTCTGGAAAATAACAAGTCTTGTAAAAACTGGAATTTCCAGCGTCACCCCACTCTTCTGAATGTCTTTAAATTTATATAAGATTGTGAATAATTTCTCAAGATTCGTGGGAAGTGTTTGTAAACCCACCAGCATATTGAACAAGTCTGCTGGCAGCGGGTAAATGCATACATGATGCCAAGACAACTTCATCGGGGTACTGAACATGCATGCTGGTAGTGAAGCGATGTTGGGTTAAGGAAAGTTCTCAGGTACAAATTTTTATATTGATCATAAAGAATCCTTCATTCTGGATTGAAATTTCTTGGACAAGATAGAGGCATCAGAGTGGGTTAATTGACATCCCTGCCGAGGCTATGGATGCTTGGTGGTAGCAGTGGCCTTGTCAGCAGTATTGGAGCCATTAACATAAACATCATGGCCCTCATTTGTAAAATCTGTCACCAGATTTCATTTTTAACAAAAGATGTCTGAAACTGGACCGCGTAATGATTGTCAAGATGCTTAATGTCTTTCAGTTGTTCTTTGTTATGAAATCATTCTAATGATTCTAACCTGAACTCGTCGGTGATACAGAGATAATTGCTTCTCCCAGTAAGTCGCCATTGTTGGTAGCCCTACATGTTTTCACTTTTTAAAAAAGCGACAAATGATAATTTATGTAGTTGCCTACACGTGGTCATGGGGTTATTACTTTTCGAAAGTAGCTTTGAACTATAAATATGATGTTTCGGTTATTCCTAGTTTTTTCTTCCTCTTCATTTTCTTGCTTTGTTCATGACTGAAAGCATGAACGAAACACTAAAACTTATAATTGTATCGCCATTTTTTTTTAAGGTTTATGAAAGATAGATGTCTTTACAGATTTTTTTTAATGAAGGCTATTTTTCTATGAAGCTCATCTTGTTGATTGCTCTGAAGTGGCTCATCAATTGTGAAGTGGGCTTTGATTTTTGTTTGTGTAAAACACCAAGACTCCTTTAAACTTAAACTAGGTTATATATCATTGAGGCTCTTAGTAAGACCTATTCCTATCAATACACTTTGGTTCACGAATTTTCTCCTTACCTAAACCTTAGAAATCAACTCCACTTTGTTGCACGATGATAAAATTTGAATGAACCTTGTCGTATCTTGTACCCTATGGGAGGTGGTAGCCTGACAACGATAAGCCCATGATTTCTGGTTAAGTCTCAGGTTTCGTATGTACTCTTGGCACTCATTTCATAAAATGCCTTTTGTGTTACAAAACCCCTTTTCATGCGCGCTAGGGTATTGATGAGTCTCGTGCCTGAGATTTCACTCTGGTCTTCTCTGTCCTAGAAACCTTTCATACTCACTGTGTTTTTTTGTCTACCTTTCGAACCCTTATGGCCCCGGTCGTAAGGATTGAACCCAATGGATCACAAACCTTGCTTCTGTGTGATGATTCAAGGGAGGACCTTAAGGGTCAAGGCTGGCTCAAATTTCTTGAGAAATTGTAGGGTTTTAACTTGCAAACCACTCAGGAATTTGCCCTTAATTTTGATGGTTGTCGATCCAAGGTAGGAGACATTCAGGTCGAGGTCATAGAGGAATGTTTAGGCCAAGTGAAAAGTCTTCCACTTAGCGGACGTAAGTAGTTTAAAAATGCCAAGGTCGAGGAGGTATCGTGGAGCTTGTTCTTCACCTCTAGGAAAATCAACCGATGTGATAAAGGTATGCTTATATCCTTGTTGAAAACTCGGTGCCATGATTTTCTAGCAATCCTGAGACAATTCATGACATGAGAGGGTCACTTTGGTCTTGTTTTCTAGTATCACATGCATTTGTTGATGAATTTTATCAGGTTTCAATTAAATATGCCCTATTATTTATTGAGAAGCATGTATAAGATGGCAAAAAGGTATAAGAGATAGCATTTAAATTCCATTATGTTTCATCACGGTTTGATAAAGATACTGTTAGTTCATCAACTAAAGTTGCAAAATGATAATTGGGATGCCTTCCTAATCCGAAATGGTTTTGTTACACCCAGTACCGTAGAGGTTGATAAGCCCATGATGGAAGAAACCATAGTCCCTGCCACTGATAGAGAAGTTCCTTCATCTAAAGGAACCTATGTTATGACCATCCTCAATGAGCCTATGCCCAAGCAAACAGATGCTGAGCCGACAACCTTTGAATTGCATGGCCATGAACAACACGCCTATCCTAACGCCTCTGCTAAGAACGCAAACAAGCCTTCATATAAACCGTCTAAGGGTGACACGAATATAGGGTTTAAAAATAAAAGTGCAGGGAGATTAATTTCCAGGAGCCTACGAAACAAAACAAAATCTCATGCGAGCTCGGGTAAAACGATTGATATCCTTGATGACTATGATTCTGAAATCGAAATATTTTTTGAAGAGGAAGAACCAGGTTACCATAGAACCATTCCAGATCAGCCCTACGATTTCATAGATAATCTACCACCCTGCCTGAAGCATGACAAAAACTTCCCTGGGATCAAACTCAGTCAAAATTCCACATTGGATAGTGGGAGCATGTTGACACATAGTCTTTCGTCCCCTCAATCAATAGTTCCGGACCTATGGTGTGAATTGTGTTTATTATGGATATAAAAATACTACACAAATGTGTCCTCCCTACAAGCTAAAATCAAGGCCTTCACAACCCAGATTGACTCACTAATGACTGAAAATCACAGACTCAAACTAAATGCACAAAGACCAGGAAAACGCCTGAAGAGAACTAGTAATATAATAATAAAGAATGTTGAGTGTGTCAAAGTTGTGGTTAATTATGAAGTCTTATGATTCAGATTGAGTTTTCAGTTGAAGGTAAAGATTTGTGTTTATCTTAAATTGTGTTTTTCTTTTATTATTTTTAATATAGAATAAATTAGATTTTTTTTGCTAAAATAAGACTAGCTACAAAATCAACAGATTTTGTAGCCAGTCTATTCTTATTCTAAATTTGGAAGATATTGGTTAAATTTATATCTGAATTTATTTATTTCATCCTTTTCTTTTAGGATATCTGGCAGTTTATGGTGATCAAATGATATGAAGCATTTATGGGCTTATTAGCCATATCTTTGGCTCATTTTTGTAAACAGGAACAAAATTTTTATAGTTTTAAGAGATACAGTGTGATATGGAGTGGTTATATTGCCCTCTATTTTGTAATCAACAAATCATTTTGGAGATTTAATTTTATCCCACAAAATAAGATATTTTAAACTCTTTAAATACTTGTAATTTTTGTAATCAAGGCATCCTCGCCTGGGGCAGAAGATGGACGCTTGATTTACAAACTTTAATGGAACAACAATGCACATTTCGGCTTTAGCTTTTTGTGGATGGTGTGTTCATTTAAGTTTTGTTTATCTTGATATGATAATAAGTTTTTATAGCTTTAGTCTTCATGATTTATTATGTTATTGGGATAATTCCTTTATAAATGTGTCCATAAATAACGCTTCAGATATTAATCGTGTGATCATCTATTCAGTTTTATTTACAGGATTTCTCCTTTAATTTTCATTGAAAGATTAAATGCAAGGGTGTTTGCTAACAGATTTTTCTTAATGCAATTACTTGCAGTGATTAGATCACAGTGACTAATTGCATCTCTCATTCTATTATTAAAACTCAATAGTCAACATACTATTCTGCATTTATTTCGAACAATTTCAAGATTAATTGTAGGTTTACCTCTTGGACAAGCTGGCTAGATGTTCTCTAATCGTACAAATGTTTGGGTGCATGCCGATTAACTCATTAACAGGTTAGTTTATTTATTTTTGTCATTTGTTTGTCTTTGAAACTCAAATATATGGTATGTCTTTGACCATCCACATACTTTTGTTTCATAGTATATTTTTCTATTTTAGTTTAGATTAATAAAGAGAAAACAAAAAAAATATCTTATGTGCTTTCTTTATCTTCTTTTGTTAAAGCAGTCATTTTCATAGAGTTTAGTAAGTTTAGATTAAAACTTACAGCTTGTAAATAGTGTATATAAATGAGAATTATTTATATTTTGCTTAAATATGCCCATTACATTCACATTAGAGCGCGCGCGCACACACACACACACACACACACACACACACACACACACACACACACACACACACACATATAGTAATTAGTAATTTATTTCTTTTCTTTTATTTCATTTCTTTTAGGATTCTTATATTTGACACTAGAGCCACTACACCCGTCAGAAAGAGATATACCAAAAAACTTGGGTTATTTAGACAACCCCAGACCACACTCGTTCTTCCAATTTACAGACGGTCATTTTCGCCTGTCAACATGGCCTAAAGGATGAAATTCGAGCCCTAGGACTCATGGCTCACCCTAATAATTGGTTGGAAGATACTTGTAATGTTCCCCAAATTTACCAAATAAAAAAAACAAATCCTTAGGGACATTAAATCTCTTTCTCTTCGAACAACTTATCTCGAAGGACCTACTGTTATTATAAATAGGTAGTTGTCATCACTATTAACTTTTCAAGGTTTATGTTTTCTAGTTATTGACATAATTAACTACCGTTATAACATATTTTATATCTAAGTTATTTCCTATTACATAGTAATCATATACTTAAAGGGTCAAGGGTAACTTCGCTATACCCCAACCTCTCAGATTACCAACGTATCTAAAATAAGCATAAGGATAGTAAATCCCCACTAACATTATGATCCTTTCCATATATATATATATATATATATATATATATATATATATATATGTACACGTATTAACGTTAGATTTACAGAGGAAGAATCCCACTCGAAATACATAAATATTTAAGCATAAACAATACCCATGTCATACAGGTCTCAACGAAGTGGAGTTTAAAACATAGATTTCATACTTAAAATAAGGTTCAATGTTGGATCGTCTTAGTTGGGTCGAATCTTTGGGCTCCTGAATGAACCCTGATTAAGTTATACACAGACCCTTTTCTTAAACCCTGTGTGCAGGCCCTGTGATACCTGCACCATCTGTCTCTGCGCGCTCAGGCGCTTCTCAGTTTACGGGCGTTAGCTCCTCTTCACCAGCCCCTTCCTTCATATGTCCTTGGGATGTGCCCTTATGCTAATGTACAATTGCGGGTGTGGGCAAGAGTGGTTTCAAACAAACCCGCTTTTCGACCCGCAATCCTCCTCCAGCTGACACGTACCCCGTCACCCAAAACAGTGGTTGAAAATGCGTCCCGCTCAAGGAAAATTATCCTCCATGCAAGTTCTGGCTCCGCAATCCTCCTCGTTTGTCAATATCCTACCTCTTGACACTAATT
The DNA here is from genome assembly GCA_000966675.3 of Picea glauca. Taxonomy (NCBI): domain Eukaryota; kingdom Viridiplantae; phylum Streptophyta; class Pinopsida; order Pinales; family Pinaceae; genus Picea; species Picea glauca. Next base: position 548,868 of record JZKD02S1249135.1, read on the forward strand.
TCAATCAACGACTGCTATCCAACTCCATTCCACCCTCCTTTCCTCTTTCCACACGTCTACCCAGATCTCCATGATCTGTCGACACACAAATCCCCTTCGGATCAACGACTATCGTTGACTCTGCCTTTCTGATCTCCGGGAGTTTCAACTCTTAACTCCGCTCTCCTCTGCGTGAAAATCTCCTGGAGTGGAAGATCTAATTCTACCTGTCCCCCTTGAACCCACGTCTAGGATATCCTTCGTGGATCCGACCTTCGAGGATCTCAAATCTCAAGTTCTTTTTCCTCCTCCTTAAATAAGCTAAATCCTACCACATGTCCTCTTAAATCAGACGGCCTAGAATTACTTCGGGTCCTTGCCCAGAGTCCATAGATCTTCGCCACATATACTCTCTGGATCTGACGGCTCAGATTCACTTCGGGTGATCTGACGGCTCAGATCTGTTCTGGCTCTCCAGACTTCCGAGATCTCAAATCTCGAACTCTCATCCCTGCTAACTAAGTATCTCCCAGATTTCTATATCTGGCACCACATGTCCTCCTTCGTATCGACGAATCTCGCCGTTTCCAAGACTTCAGCCTTCGACGATTTCAAATCTCAACAGCCATGAGTCTCCAGAGTGAATCCTTCTGGAGTCCATGATCTGGTGACACATGTATGACCTAGATCAACGACTAACGTTCACTTCGGCGGTTCGGGCTTCGGTGATCCTGAGTCTCAAACTTCTCCTTTTCGTCCTCCCAGAGTGCTTTCTCATGGATTCCATGATCTTTCACCACGTGCCCCTTCTAGATCTGACAGTGCAAAATCTCTTCAGGTCTTCGATGCTTCGAACTTTGGTTGTTTCAGTTCTCAAATTGAAACTCCAATGTCACTTTCATCGGAGCTCGTGATCAGGTGACAAGTGTCCCCTCGCAGATCGATGGCTCTCTGGGCTTCGACTGTTTCAATAATTCAACCTCCACCTCCTTTTGGATCTCTTGACTCATTGACATGTGTCCTCTTTGGATCCAATGGTCTAGACTCTCCTTTCACAAATAAGGATTTCATGACTTGCGACTTCCAAGTTAACACTTCCTCCATAATACCGATTTTCGACATGTCGATATTTCAGAGCGCCTAAATCTGATGGCTCGCGCTCCTCTAGATATAACGGTCCAGATCTATCCTTCACAAATTGGGACTTCGTGTTTCGCAAAGTTGGATGGTCGTTCACTCCTCTGCTCCTGATCCTAGAAATTTTGAAATTCCCTCTGGACAATCGACGATCCAGATCTCTCCTTGATCAACGGATCATATCAAATCGTGAATTCGGGTTTCACGAGTTTCCAGAACTCTTGTCTTTGGTTATATGAGTTGTGAACTCCTGATAAGACTAGATCTACGAGCCAAGATCTTCCTCTGATTGAAAGCTGCGATCAAGTCACGAACTCAGGTCTAGTGATAGATTAAGTCAGACCCAACCGACACTAATGTTACAGTTTTATTAAGGGATGAGGTTCATTAGGAAAAATTGTTTTGTCTTCAAGTTTTACTTCCGTTGAACTCCATCTTATCACAATTAAATTTCTCAAATTCCCTGTAGGACCTTAACCTTCGCAGTATCCGGATCTAGGATAGCGTCTCATGCGAAAAGGTACTTGGGTTCCAACTTGTAGTGTTAATAAACTTAAACCTAGATTCTGTTGAAAATGATACGGATCTACCCTAGCACATTATTATCATGGTAGTCTTTATGCTAGGCTCATATAAACAACTGGTTAAAATTATCTTCAATCCTCAAAGAAAAGGATAGAGGGGAAACCCCCATTGGAGACGATTTTCTAAATAAGTTATGATCGCAAGTGTTATGCGGAGTTTGAACATTGGTTTAAATATTGGACCAACTCTACAATAGGTAACAGGTTTAAGTAGTTAAATCCCTGGACATTTTCTCCTAAGATTATCAAAGGAAGATAACTGTAACCTTTTGTTATATTTCATACAGTCGACTTAAAAGGAAAATACTTGCAATAGTCAAGAAATAGCTTTTTGTGTGATAGATGTTCAGATAGCTGAGAAAATCCGTATAGGTAACAACACATATACATATATATATATATATATTTCAATTTTGATATTCACTCAAAATTCCATTTGGTAATTGTATAATTTAAACATCCTTAATATCAACCACAAATCGATCCGATAATTTTCTTTCTATTATAGACTATAGGTTATATCACAGGAATAGGAAAACTTTCATACTTTCGCCAACAACGATACACACAACAGTTTCAACTTTCCTTAACTCTACTCAGGAAATTTCCATACATTTATCAACAGTTAGCACATACAACAATCTTTCTTGGCTCTACTCAATGCATAAATTCAACTGTAAAGGCTTATTAAATAATTCATTTCCTTCTACCCAATAAGAGGATGTATTTTATTAGTCATTCATTATTATAACATTTGACCAGAACTAAGTAACAACATTCTACCAATTATTAAACATCAGAACATTCAACCAAGGAAGAGTAGAAGAACATATCTGAACAAATTGTTGGGACAACAAATGGAACAACCAAGTTCCAACCAACCATAGAACTGAACAATCAATCTACTTGTTTCGTTCACCCCCTAGCCTGACCATGAATCCATGAGGGCGAACCTCTGAACTCCTCTTTGCTATAGTCCTCTTTCAGATACAAAAATTCTCCTTGCCTCACACTCAGAAGTAGTGCTCGTAACAACAAGTGACGTCCTTCTTCAGATCAGAAGTTATCCTTGCCTTACACTCAAAATTAGTGCTCGTAACAACAAGTCTATCTTTTCCCCTCATACTCGATAGCATCCTGCCTCCTCCCATATACTATATATGCAAAAGCATCTTGTGCCTAGGTCTTTTCCCCTTGGGAATTTTCGCAGCTTGTACAAATCCCTGATTTTTAGGGGTTGCCAATGGCCAAATTCTTGATTTTCCACTTGTAAAAATTCAGCCCTGAGGTAGCTCAAGCTTGTTCCCATCTCATGGAGTCATGGTCAGCTGATTTCAACCTGGTTGTTCCACTTTTCTCTCAGCAATAAATATAAAAATTATTTGTTTCTTACAAGTGTCATAGTCAAAGAGTTGGTTGGGAAAATCAAATCTTTTCCCAAGAATCATAATAATAAATTACAATTAATTAAATTCCAACTTCAGAATTACCAAAAATGGCAATAGTTTTCCAATTTCAAATTTACTAAAAACAAAAATAAATTCCTAAGTATTTTTAGAATTCAATAATAATTTATTTTTGGGGATATTGCAATACTGAACATGGAAAAGAAGCACAACATATTGTTTTTTCCCATAACAAAAAACCCTCTTTTCTTCCTCAACCTCGACCCACCAATATTTCCCCCCCATGCCACTCCCCTCAAGATCCAGAAATCAACTCAAGCATAAATGTTTGAATTCAAACTCAAGGGTCTTTGTTATAATTGTGATGAAAAATATTTTCTTGGGCACAAGTGTAAGGAACAAAATATTTTTATGGCCATTTCAGAGGATGTTTCTAAAGAGGAAGTTGAAGTTCCCCCTATTGAAGAGCTACCCCCTCCTGATGCTACTACTCTGCCTACTGACCCACCAGAAGTTGAACTACTAATTTCACTACATTCCCTCACTAGCTTCTCTGCTCCCCAAACCCTCAAGCTAATTGGCTATGTTAAGCATAAGAAAGTCATCATCCTTGTTGATAGTGGAATTACCCATAATTTTGTTCACTGCCACATTTCCTAGGAAATCAATTTCTATATTTTTGTTGTCAAAAATTTTCAAATCATGATAGTTGTTGGACGCAAAGGGCATACCCTGTGTTCATAACATTAAATGACGAACAAAACCCTTAGAAACTGGCCCTTTTGACATCACCTGCACGCAAGTGAAGTCTCACCTAAGGTATCTAGAGGGGTTGCAGGAACCAAGTTTCTACAGTGACGAGGGGATGTGAGGCATTCAACTCGTTCTTACTATGCATTGTTCATTCCTTTAGTGTGTGCATGGTTTCCATTACTTACTAGTTACTTAACATGTGATATACCCTGTGTGTGACACTACTCCACTAACATTCATTCATTCATCATATGTGCGGTAATCCATGGAAGTAAGTTAACATGTAACTAAATCATTCATCCAATGCACATAACCATGAGACAATTTATTCATATTAACCATTCATTCATGTTAAGTGTGCGCAATAACAAAAAGAAAACATATAACAATAACACACAAAGACACCATATTTTAACGTGGTTCACCCCAATTTGGTCTACGTACACAATGGTTTGATTCTTATATTAGTCATTCAAAATTCTTATTAGAGTTGCACACTAAACTTATATCAAGATACATCAAAAATCTTGACTCAAAGCTACCTCAATCATTCTAATGTAGTGCAATCTCTTGTCCTCGAGCCTTAGTCATCCACTAGTTCACATAAGCAAACATTCTATATCTCAACCACCACTCTACCCAAAAACACTTTACATATTTATCCATAAGAAATAAGGCTAAGCCCGTTACAATGTTGTAACCGAGTGGAAAAATTGTCCCAAAAATCTAATAGTTCTTAACCATTTTTCTTCCTTTTGCACACCACTTTGTTGTTTTTCATTTTTTCGCATGATTTGAATCCTTAGGCTCCAATCCAAATTGCACACTCTGATCCTTCTTTTAGCTACTTATTTATTCTTTGCTATCACATATCCCAAAACTGTCAAAATGGATCCCAAAATTCCTATCCAATAACCCCCCAACACTCATCTGTGGTTCATCCTGAGCCACTCAAGTCTTCTTTCAATTTTCCATGAATTTGTCGAATGTATTTCTGACCTCTATCTACTTCTGCAAAATTTTGTCAAGTGTATCTGCAATGATATGAGCTTGTGCTTGTTCAAAAATTTCTTTGACTACCTGCTTCACCCTGCTATAGGTGGTCGAATGGATGTTGCCACTTCATAAGCCTCCTCCTACAACACTTTGATATTCTATGCATGGGCATGTTGTTCTTCCATAAGCTAATTCATTTCTGAATACAATATTGTGTTCTCATCCATAGAGGTTACCACCTCTGCTAGCAGTAATGCCCCGATGATCTTCTTCAATTTGTGTGCCTTGCCTTAGAAAAACAGGACCGTGGAGCAATAAAATAAAACAAATGCGGAAATAAAACACAAAAGATACATAATACAAGAGAGACACAGATTTACGTGGTTCACCCAGTGTGGGCTACGTCCACCAGAGAAATTTCCAGGTCCTTTCTTTATTATTATCCAGCAAAATGAAGGGATACAACCTACAACAAAATGTAACAACCCTAGTTGAACAAATGTGAAGGATTATTAAGTAAAAATTTAATTAGGGGATTAATCGTCTTAATACGATATTAATTAAACAGGATAGGTATAATAAAAACTAATTAAATAATTATTGATTAACTAATGGTTGCAATTTAATTAATTAATTGATTAATTAAACTACCTATTACATTTAAAAACATGAGTATTAAATTTAATAAATTAATAA
>JZKD02S1249135.1:561269-581609 GCA_000966675.3 Picea glauca
CAAATCCCCATGGAGAAAAGTTGTTTTTACATCTAACTATTCAAGATGCAAATCTTCTACTGCCACAAGACTTAAAATAGTCCTAATTGAAGTCATTTTAACAACAAGAGAAAATGTTTCATCAAAATCTATACCTTTCTTTTGTGTAAACCCCTTTACAACAAGTCTAGCCTTGTACCTCTTTTCTCCTCCATCTTCTTCCTTCAACTTGTAAACCCACTTATTCTGCAATGCTCTTTTTCCCGCAGGAAACTGAACCAAGTACCAAGTCTGTTTATTTTCCAAGGAATCCATTTCCTCTTTCATGCCTTGCTCCCACTTCTTTTTGGTGTCAACCTGCATTGTCTCTTCATAACATTCTAGTTCACCAGAATTAGTCAACAATAAATAATATAATGAAGGAGAGTATCGTTTAGGGGGTATACTTAACTTGGTAGATCTTCTAATAACACTTGTAGGTGTTTGAGGTAACTATTTCTCCTGCTGTTGTACATTTTGATTTTCAGGTTCCTTTGGAATTTCTTTTTCAATGATCTCATCAAGCACTGTGTATTCTTGTTTTTCTGTTTCCTGTTTCTTTCCATGCAACTGATCTTTGTACATGAAATTTTCATTGAATATGACATCTCTACTCCTAATGATTTTGTTATTTTCGTAATCCCATAAGCGATAACCAAAATCCTTAACACCATATCCAATAAAGGTACACTTCTTGGATTTTGCCTCAAGCTTTGTTCTATTTTCTTTATCAATATGGACAAATGCTTCACAACCGAAAGTTTTCAAAAATTAATAGTTTACCTTTTTTCCTGTCCATTCCTCCTCTGGAATTATACCATCCAAAGCTCTTGAAGGTCCTCTATTTATTAAGTAAACAACAATATCTACAACATCTGCCCAGAACTGTAAGGGAAAACCAACATGGAATCTCATACTCCTTACACGCTCCATGATTGTCCTATTCATCCTTTCTGACACACCATTTTCTTGTGGTGTTCGTGGAACTATCTTCTCTCTACAAATCCCATGGTTTGAACAGTAATCATCAAACTCCTTGCTGCAATATTCACCTCCATTATTTGATCTGAGACACTTCAAACTTTTTCCAGTCTCATTCTCAACTAAAGCTTTCCATTTCTTAAAAGTATCAAAAACATCAGATTTTTGATCCACTGACCCAGGTGGTACTTTGATTGTTATCCATTCACCTTCCAATGCTAATTCTTGGGAGACTTCTAGTACAACCTCCTCTTCCTTGGTATTGATTCTTGGTTGGTCATCTGATGTGTTGTTTGTTTGCGTAAGCTTTGTTGTCTCTAACATATGTCACAAATATTCCATCTGATATTGAATCTTTTTATGCATCTCCTCATTCTGAAGTCATATGCACTGGAACACGTCCTTCATGACCTCTTTCAATTGTTCATCAATTATCTCAACGTCATCCTCTGTGAGGGATTGTATAGTTGAATCTTTGATTGCTTTCCTCTTCTTCCTCTACAGGGTTGGTGTCCCTATCTTTGTTGCTTTTCCCTTATCCTTTGGATCAATTTATATGCGCTTGTCCCCCGTGCGTGGAATAGTATTTGGTGTGGGTCATGGTAGTGTCTTATCTACACATTCCATTTGTCTACTTCCTCTTACTCATTGTCGTCTATCTCTTGGACTTCAGGATGTGATTGTGTAGGCTACATCGTTGGTGATGGTTGCTCTACATTGGCTGGTGGAATATTCCAATTTGCATCCCAATCGACGATGATATTTCCCATATCTTGTTTGGTTAACCCGTATAGCATGGGAAACCACTGTTGGTATGGATCCTTGATTGCTTGTACATACATATGGCGATGCCCTGCCTTGAATATTGCCACTAATTTATACACCTTAACCATTATAGAATTCATGTATTGTGTTGTATACGATTTTATCCATTGGATGTGGTCATATGAATGCTCAATGTAACCATGATATTATCCACTCTAGTAATCAATTTTTACTTGGCATTAGATCTCCACATATTCAAGAATATGTGTTCGAGTAGACACAATCTATAGTGATGCATAAGGTTTTCTTTTGTCTACAAATTTCTTTCCAACTCATGAAAAATACCTCTATGAAATTGCTCATGACATATCAGTTGATCTTGCAGCTTCTACTTCTCTTCCTCGAGAGTTTTCAGATGCATCCTTAATTCATATTTCTCCTTATGAATTTGTTGGTTATTTTTCTTTTGGAGCCTTAACTTCATGAGATATTTACTCGTTTTGTCCTCTTAACAAGATCCTTCAAAATCTTTTCCAACTTAAGTCTTGGACCTCATCACATCAACAACTTGAAAACACACGTCAACAATAGCTCTGATACCACATGATCCAAAAATCCTTAGGTACCAATTATAACCTTTAAAAACCCATTTTAGAATCTAACTTGATTCAAAATAATTCTTGATCATATTGAGGTAATTTGCAAAAAAATGATGATGTGCTTCTTATCCAAAATCTCAAGAAAACGAGAAAAATGAATATAAAACTGCCTATATGTGGTCAAAATACCTCATGGAACACAAATCAAGACAATACCAAACTTGGATCCTCTATTTATACGCAAGATGATGCATCTGTATTCCCTCATGATCCATGCCAACATTAGGATTTGTGTCCACCTCAGACTATGTTCCCACATTGGGATGTGTGTTGGGCTTTAAACCACACGCTCATATATAGGCCATGGACTTGAAACCACCATGCAAAAACTTCGCAACTTAGTTCTAAAAATGGAGGAATCTCCATAACAGGAGGCACCAATGGCTCAACGATTGAAATGTTGGAATGCTATATAGTGGGTTGTAGGTTCAAACCCCATCAACCACACTATATTTAACGTTTTTTTTTTTAAACCATATGAAATATAGTTATGGTGTTTGTTATATATATGCATTGGCACATTTATTCATGACATATAGTTCAAAACCCCTACAGAATATGTGTATTGTTCATATTGTATACCATGCGATCATATACTATGGGTTGAGGGCTTAGTAGCACCTAAAATCTCATATGTTTTCTACATGGAAAATTGTGACATTGTGTTAGGTGTTGAATGGTTATGCACTTTGGGTTCCATTCTCATGAATTTTAAGGAATTAACCATGCAATTCCAACAGGAGGGACAACATTATCAGTTCCAAGGACTCACAACATGTTCCCCTGAGATCATCAATTCCCATCGAATGCAAAATATTCTTAAAAAAGTTCATCCATGTATTATTTCCCAAATCCATTCCATTCAAGCAATTGAGACACCCTTCGTGCATATTTACCTCTAATCTATCATATCCAAATACCAAGATATTTTTTCCACTCCCTAGGGGCTTCCCCTTGCCATGGTTTTCATGATCATTCCATTCCTCTTGCCCCCCACAATGTTCCTCCCAATGTTTTCCCTTATCGTCATCCCTTTTCCCAGAAGAATGTAATCGAGAAAATAGTTCAAGAATTGCATGAAGCAATTGTTATCCGTCCTAGTACCAACCCCTATTCTTCTCTTGTGGTCATGGTACTCAAGAAAGAAGGTACTTGGTGCATGTGTCCATTTTTTCACACCCTCAATAAAATCACCATCAAAGAAAAGTTTCCCATTCCTATCATTGATGATATGTTGGATGATTTGAGTGGTGCTTAGTACTTTACTAAACTTCATCCCTGTTCTGGATACCACTAGATAAGTATGAAACAAGAAGACATTCCCAAGACTTTCTTTATAACTCGTGAGGGTCACTATGAGTTCTTGTTCATGCCCTTTGGCATGTGTAATGCCCCCTCCACTTTGCAAAGTCTCATGAATCATGTCTTTCGTCCTTTTCTCCATAATTTTGTATTAGTTTTCTTTGATGATATTCTCATCTATAGTAAAACTTGGACATCCCATCTTACCCATGTGGATCAAGTTCTCCATCTACTCTCTCATCACCAACTTTTCCTTAAATAATCTAGATGTTCCTTTAGAGCCTTAGAAGTGGATTACTTGGGTCATATTGTGGGCACAGATGGTGTAAGGGTGGATCCTAAGAAAATTGAAGCTATGCAGGATTGACCTCGCCCTAAAAATCTCAAGAGATTGCATGGTTTTATAGGTTTAACAGGTTATTATCAAAATTTTGTTAAGAATTATGGAAAAATTGTAGCACCTCTCATCGCTCTCCTTAAAAATAATGCCTTCACTTGGAATCCATTAGCTGATCAATCCTTCCAGGCCTTGAAAGAGGTTATGTGCATGACGCATGTCCTCGCACTTCCAAACTTCACCAATACTTTTGTCTTGCAATGTGATGGTTTAGGAAAAGGAATTGGGTCAGTCTTCATGCAAGATGGTATGTCTTTGGCCTTCACCAGAAAACAACTTTCAGGAAAAATATTGGCCTAATAAATCTATGAAAAGGAAATGTTGGATATTTTGCATGTCATGGATCTCTGGTGTGCTTATCTCTTGGGGAAACACTTCTATATTAAAACTAATCACCAGAGCCTCAAGTATTTTCTAGAAAAAAGAATTTCATCCACGGAGCAACAAAAATGGGTAACAAAGCTATTTGGATATGATTATGACATCATTTACGAGAAGGGAAAATGAAATTTTATCGTTAACTCTCTTTCCCGAAAATATGAAGAAGAAGGGTCCCTCTTTTCCCTCTCCTTCATTGTACCAGATTGGCTCCAAGTTGTTCACCATGAATGGTTGCAAGACCCCAAAATCTCTCTCCCGATCCAACAATTACAAGAACATTATGCAACATCTTTAGGGTACTCTTGTCACAATAATGGGCTTCACTACAAACATTGTCTATATTTAAGAAAATAATCACAACTTCAATCCATGGTGTTGTTCTAGCTTCATGCTTCACCCATAGGTGGGCATTTTGGGTTTACCAAAACCTATGAAAGGGTTAAATGTTCTTTTTTATGGGATGGTATGAAACAATATGTCCTCACCTTTGTGGTTGAATGTAATGTTTGTCAACGAAACAAGGGAGAAATAGTCAGATCACCAAGCACAATCCAACTACTTCCAATTCCCCCTTCTATTTGGTGGGATATTTCTATGGATTTCATTGTGCCCCCCCTAAATCGAACAATAAGTCATTCATCATGGTGGTAGTTGATCATCTTTCCAAATATGCTCATTTTTGTGCCCTTAAACATCCCTTCACCCCATCCATAGTGGCTCAAGTTATCATGGATGATATCTTCAAACTTCATGGCATGACTCATTCTATTGTCTCTGACATGGATCCCATGTTCACTAGCAATTTTTGGAAATAATTTTTCAAGCTACAGGGCACCCAATTACATCCCAACACTACATATCATCCCCATACTAATGGCCAAACTGAAATTGTCAAAAAAAAAATGGAAACATATTTGCGGAGGTACAACACATCTTAACATACAACTACTCGCATGACTCCTTTTGAAGCAGGCTATGGAAAAAATCCACCGTTGGTTCTCTCATACATGATAGGTGTTTCAAAGGTTCATGGGGTTGACAAAAATATTATAGTATGCGAGGCCATTCTCCATACCATCAAAGAAAATTTGGTGATGACTCAAAATCGCATGAAGAGGCAAGTCAATCAAGGTCATTCCGAACATCAATTTGCTGAAGGGGACCAGGTGTTTCTTCATGTGCAACCTTATAAGCAGACTTCACTCAAAGATAAAAATTGTCAGAATATTTCTCCCAAATTTTATGGTCCTTACGAAATTCTCAAGCGCGTGGGGCTATTCACCTACAAGTTATCTATGCCTAGTGATTCTAAGCTCTATCTTGTTTTTCCTATTTCCATCGATCAAAATATGCCTCAAAATTAGGAATGAAATGCTTTGGGCTCTTTGCATTGTAACCGACTAACTATTTTTATACAATTTCTGTAGTAGCAGACAATTTCAAACAAAAGACAATAGTACTGACCAACCAAGTGGCGCGATCTCAATGAATTGACTGAGTCTATGGAATGGAAGTAGTAAAGTGGCGTGATCATACGACTATAAGTAGAAAAACCAAGCTTAGTGGTGGCCTACACTTTACCACAAACCAAGATTTCGTTTTCGTTGACAAATTGGGATAACTTCAAGCATAATACAAGAGTCTACCACACCTACACCCCCTTAACATTAAACATCATGCGACCGATATTAGTTTTCGCTTGAATTTAAGATTTTCTTTTTTAAAATTTAATTAGAGTTTAATATTTTCTTTTTAAAAATTCAATTAGAGTTTAATATTTGCTTGGGTATTAGGTTGAGTAGCGTGTATGTACATGGAGCTTGTTTTATTTTGGGTTTTGATAAAATATATAAGTAGCATTCATTAATATATTTATATGAAGTTTGTTTTATTTTGGGTAGTGGTATGTCATCCTTTTTTACATCTCAAGTGAAGGTTAAGGATGGGTGCACTAAGCGTTAGCAACTGTATTCCCTATTAAACATTAGCATCTTTCCGAGTCTATAAAATCAAGACCAATACAATCTTTGTGTAACAAATAAAATAAACTCTTTGTGTAAGAAATGAAACAATTGGTAAGATGAAAAAGGAGCAAAGCTACAAGAGTGTAACAATCATCACCACTTCCTAAAATGCATCCTACAAAAACTTGAAATATCTAATCAAATTCATGTATTGTGTTGTATACGATTTTGGCCCTTGGATGTGGTCATATGAATGCTCAATGTAACCATGATTGTATCCACTCTAGTAATCAAGTTTTACTTGGCATTAGATGTCCACGTATTCAAGAATATGTGTTTGAGTAGAAACAATCTATAATGGCTACGTGCTTTGGTGGAGATTAAAATAAGGATTGTGCATGATATCGTTCAATGCATAAATCCATGACCGGGGAAGCATACATGCAGGAAATACAAGAGGTTTTTAATCTCACGTTGTTGGACACCTTTGTAACCCTTGTTGGTACCCCTTCAAGTGGAAGTGCATCAAACAACACTTGTATACGTATTGACCTAGGTATCTTGAAACCCCCCATGGATCAACTGATGGACTGCCTGACTACTATAGTTCCACCGAGAACAACACTAGGGAAGATACTCTCTACTAGTCTCTAGTACCTGGGTAATTTGGTCGTATGGCTAAGGGTACAATTTATCCTCCTTGGTTCCCTAAGATATTTGGTCGAGTACTACTATTCGAACTCACACGTATATCAGAGAGCTATAACATAGGGAAAACATGGATACATAGACCATTTACATAGATACATATAGCATAGGGAAAACATGGATACATAGACCATTTCCATAGGAAGCACATGGATACATAGACCGTTTACTAGTAGGAAATGTTTTCATTCCCTCTTTAAAATGCACATATTTCTCTGAAGATATCTTAGATCTGTTACCTTTATCTAGGATGAAAGATAAGAATAATTTCTTATGAAGGACCTCTTCATCTGAAGTTTTCCTTGCTTCAACCATCCTTGAGCATTCTTCATCTTGATGGGAAAAAGAATAATGCAAAGAATCATCCTTCTCAATCATGCCTTTTGAAAGAGATAGTTTCTCTTACATCGAAGACTTTACATTCTCAACTTGCCAACTTCATGGATTGATGTTGATGGTTCCAATACCAGATCCTTGGTCTACAAATTCCTTTCCAACTCATGATAAATGCCTCGATGGAATTCCTCATGACATATCATTCGATATTGCAACTTCTGCTTCTCTTCCTCGAGAGTTTGCAGTTGCATCCTTATTTCACAATTCTCCTTCTGAATTTGTCAATTAATGTTCTTATGGAGTCTTAACTTCATAAGAGATTTATTCATCTTTTCCTCTTAACAAGAGACTTCAAAATCTTCTCCAACTTAAGTCTTGGACCTCATCACATAAAAAACTTGCATATACATGTCAAAACTAGCTCTGATGCCACTTGATATGAAAATCATTAGATACTAATTATAATCTTTAAAATCCCATTTTAGCATCTAACTTGATTCATAATAATTATTGATCGTATTGAGGTAATTTGCAGAAAAATGATAATGTGCTTCTTATCCAAAATCTCATAAAATGATGATTCACTTCAAGTATTATGAGATAACATAGCAGAAAGTAAAAGAACTCAAATTATACAATATTGATGAGATATTTTACTTCATATTCAAGTCCCCTTTAGATAGTGAGACTACTTCTCATAATCTCAAAATGTCAAATTATAGTACAACATGGACTTACAAATACAATTTGATGGACTCTCCTTAATTTCATTGATCAAACTCAAATATAGAGTTTACCATTGAATTCCTTGTGAAATTTCAAGAAAAAATAGTAGAAAGTCAGCCATATGCTGAACTGACTCAATTTTACCCTCTTTACATGCCAAACGATGCACTATGGTGCTCATTAATGGAAATCTAGACTAAGAATTATAAAACAACATCTTAGCACAAAAATAACATCACCATTGAACTCCTCTCTAGAAAATGAGAAAAATGAGCATAAACATGCCTATATGTATTCAAAATACCTCATGTCACTCCAATTGAGACAATACCAAACTTGGATCCTCTATTTACATACAAAACGATGAATCTATACGCCCTCAAGATTCGTTCCAACATTGGGATCTATGTCCACCTCGGAATCTATTCCCACATTGGGATGTGTGTCAAGATTTGTACCACACGCTCATATATAGGTCACGGGCCTGGAACCACCATGCAAAAACTTGGCAACTTAATTCTAAATCTGGAAGAATCTCCGTAACAGGAAGTGCCAATGGCACAACACTTAAGACGTTGGAACATTATATAGTGGTTCGTGGGTTCAAGCCTCGTCGACCACATTATATATATTATTTTGTTTAAACCATATGAAATATAGTTATGGTGTTTGTTATATATATGTGTTGGCAGATTTATTCATGGAATATAGTTCATGACCCACATGGAATATGTGTGTTGGTCATATCAGGTCCCATGCGATCATATATTATGGGTTTAGGGCTTAGCCCTCAACCATTTCCCCCCCCCCCCATTCAAAACCTTAAATAACCTTAAATATAAGTCACCACATATATGGTTAAGACTCATGTGTGTGGCACAATCGTAATGGATGCTTGTGTGGGGTTATGGGAGGTAGTAGGTTCGATCCTCTGGCCTCCCAAATTTTAAACAACCTTACCCATAAATGGCCAATGGGAGGCTGCCACATGGCAACCTCTCATTGGTCTATCATTGGCACGTGTCCATCTGCAATTGGTCCACCTATGCCACACGAGTTTCCTAGTCACCTCCTTGGTTGGATGTACAATGTGCCACATCAACACTGTATGGTTGTATGGTCATGCCACGTGTCACCTTTGCATTGGTGACACATGTCACATTGACTTTGATCTTTGACTTTTTTCTGATTTGACTTGAACTTTGACCATCCATAACTTTTGCATATGAACTCCATTTGGGGTGATTTTTATGTCGTTGGAAAGATATTGCTGAGATATACACAATAAAGTGGTTTTTAAGAGAATTTGAGACAGTCAAATTTTGATCTTTTCTATATCCTCCTGGACCTTTGTAATCATTATGGATCCTCCTGGATCTATGTTAGAATTCCTAGATCCTTTTGGATCAAGTGGTCCCAACGACACCCTTATTTGGAAACTATCCCATTAGATTCTTCTCCTCGCCCTGATCACAGTGGTATCTCTCATTTTTAATCCTTTTTTATAGTGGACCCAACCCATTTTCCGGTGCCCTTATTTGCAACCTATCCCATTGTATTCCTCTTTTCTCCCTAATTGTCATGGTACCTATCACTTATAAGTCTTTCTTTTATGTGGTCCCACCACTAATTTCCCCTTCCAGCAACCCCTCCTATCCAAATGGCCAACACTTGCAACCAAGAACTACAAGCTGCCATCAACCAGAATAAGGAGACCATCCAACAAGCGACTTATAATATTGCTTCCATCAATTCTCTCTTTGCATAATTTCGGGACCAATTCCAACAATGATTTGATGCCATGGATGCCAAATTCATGGGTGAATTTGACACCCTCAAGTCTACTGTTAACCAGTTGTTAAACCACTCCCAGGGCCCTTCCTCCTTGGAACACCCATCTATGGTCATTCAATTCAACTCCTTTCATCATGACCCCCATCTTCCTAGAGTTGAGGTTAATAAACTTGATGTCTCTAATCCCATGGGTTGGGTCACTCAAACATAACATTATTTTTCTTTGCATGGCATTATTGGTGAGTTGGAAAAACTTCGTTATGTTATTCTCTATATAGATCCTAAACATTGGAAATGGTGGCAATGGCGTAAAAATGCACTCCAGGGGTATGTTGCATGGACCTAGTTTGTTGCAAAGCTCTATGAGCACTTTGACACTAACACCCACTATTTAAGTCGTTTGACCAAGTTTAAATAGTCAAGTACGGTGGAAGAGTTTATAACTGCCTTTGAGCAATTTTCCTTGAGAATGAAGGGAATGTAAAATGCCTTCTTTTGGAATGAATTATCAGTGGCCTAAAGGATGAAATTCAATCCCTAGTATTCATGGATCACCCTCATAATTATTTGGAATATACTGAACATGGAAAAGAAGCACAACATATTGTTTTTTCCCATAACGAAAAAAACCTATTTTCTTCCCCAACCCCGACCCACCAATATTTCCCCCCCATGCCACTCCCCTCAAGGTCCAGAAATCAACTCAAGCATAAATGGTTGAATTCAAACTCAAGGGTCTTTGTTATAATTGTCATGAAAAATATTTTCTTGGGCAGAAGTGTAAGGAACAAAAGATTTTTATGGCCATTTCAGAGGATGTTGCTAAAGAGGAAGTTGAAGTTCCCCCTGTTGAAGCGCTACCCCCTCTCGATGCTACTACTCTTCCTACTGACCCACCAGAATTTGAACTAATAATTTCACTACATTCCCTCACTGGATTCTCTACTCCCCAAACCCTCAAACTAATTGGCTATGTTAATCATAAGAAATTCATCATCCTTGTTGATAGTGGAATTACCCATAATTTTATTCACTGCCACATTGCCTAGAAAATCAAATTATATATTTTTGTTGTCAATAATTTTCAAATCATGATAGTTGTTGGACACATAGGGCATACCCCAGGTTCATAACATTAAACGACCAACAATACCCTTAGAAACTACCCCTTTCGACATCACCTACAAGCAAGTGAAGTCTCACCTAAGGTATCTAGAGGGGCTGCAAGAAACAAGTTTCTACAGTGACGAGGGGACGTGAGGCATTCAACCCGTTCTTACTATGCATTGTTCATTCCTTTACTGTGTGCATGGTTTCCATTACTTAATAGTTACTTAACATGTGATATACCCTGTGCGCGACATTACTCCACTAACATTCATTCATTCATCATATGTGTGGTAATCCATGGAAGTTAGTTAACATGTAACTAAATCATTCATCCAATGCACATAACCATGAGACAATTTATTCATGTTAACCATTCATTCATGTTAAGTGTGTGCAATAAAAAAAATAAAACATATAACAATAACACACAAAGACACCATATTTTAACGTGGTTCACCCCAATCTGGGCTACGTACACAATGGTTGGATTCTTATATTAGTAATTCAAAATGCTTATTACAGCTACACACTAAACTTACATCAAGATACATCAACAATATTGACTCAAAGCTACCTCAATCGTTCTACTGTAGTGCAAGCTCTTGTCCTCGAGCCTTAGTCATCCACTAGTTCACATCAACAAACATTCTATATCTCAAACACCACTCTACCCAAAAACTCTTTACATATTTATACACAATAAATAAGGCTAAGCCCATTACAATGTTGTTACTTAGTGGACAAATTGTCCCAAAAATCTAATAGTTCTTAACCATTTTTCTTCCTTTCACACGCCACTTCGTTGTTTTTCATTTTGTTGCGTGCTTTGATTCCTAAGGCTCTGCTCCGCATTGCATGCTTTCATCCTTCTTTTAGCTACTTATTTATTCTTTTCTATCACATATCCCAAAACTATCAAAACGGATCCCAAAATTCCTATCCAACAACCCCCCAACACTCATCTGTGGTTCTCCCTGAGCCACTCAAGTCTTCTTTCAATTTTCCATGAATTTGTCGAATGTATCTCTGACCTCTATCTACTTCTGCAAAATTTTGTCAAGTGTATCTACAATGATATGAGCTTGTGCTTGTTCAACACTTTCTTTGACTGCCTGCTTCACCCTGCTACAGGTGGTCGAATGGTTGCTTGCACTTTATAAGCCTCCTCCTACAACAGTTTGATCTTTTATGCATGGGCATTTTGTTCTTCCCTAAGCTAATTCATTTCTGAATACAATGTTTTGTTCTTTTCCATAGCAGTTCTTGTCTATAGTAGTAATGCCCCAATGATATTCTTCAATTCGTGTGCCTTGGTCTGTGCCACTTGAATCTTTTGACTCAACTCTTGTAGCTCCTCATTTTAGTTCAACTTCATCCATGTGCTCGTGTTGTATGCATACATATACACACATTCTTCCTCTAGAGTCTTTATATTTTCTACAACTGTATTGGTGGCTTGTTGTATGTTCTACCTTTGCTCCAGGGGGGTACTTGGTGTCAATCATGACTCCAAGTCACCTATATTTATGCATAATCGATGAATGGCCTCACTAATATTTGACACTTATTCCTTGAATAAAATCTCTCCTTCTGTCTACACTTATGGAATGGTCTTGGATACCTATGTGAATTCATGTTGCATTCATTCTTATCTGCTTGTCGCCTCATCCCTTTCCTATCTAGCCCTATTGTATTTTTTCTCTAAGGTGACATGTTCAGATGCAAAATTTGTCAATTCTTGGGATGTCTTTGTTATGTGTTGGGCCATCTCTTGCATTATACTCACTTATATTTCTTACAATGCTTCCATAGGTAGTTGTGACAATACTAAGTCAATGTGACCTAGTGCCCTTTGTTTCATCTGTAAGTTGAGCATGGGGAAATCCGTTGACCCAGGTGGTACTTTTATTGTTCTCCATTCACCTGCCAATGCTAACACTTGGGAGACTGCTAGTCCAACCTCCTCTTCCTTGGTATTGCTTACTGGTTGGTCATCTAATGTGTTGTTTGTTTGCGTAAGCTTTGTTGTCTCTAACATATGTCACAAATATTCCATCTGATATTGAATCTTTTAATGCATCTCCTCTTTCTAAAGTCATATGCACTGGAACACGTCCTTCACGACCTCTTTCAATTGTTCATCGATTCTCTCAATGTCATCCTTCGTGAGGGATTGTATGGTTGAATCTTTGATTTCTTTCCTCTTCTTCCTCTACATGGTTGGTGTCCATGTCTTTGTTTCTTTTCCCTTACCCTTTGGATCAATTTATTTGTGCTTGTCCCTCGTGCACGGAATAGTATTTGTGGGTTGTGGTGGTGTATTATCTACACCATTCCCTTTGTCTACTTCCTCTTCCTCATCGTCGTCTATCTCTTGGACTTCAGGTTGTGATTGTGTAGGCTACATCGTTGGTGATGGTTGATCTACATTGGCTGGTGGAATATTCCAAGATGCATCCCAATCGACGATGATATTCCCCGTCTCTTGTTTGGTTAACTTGTATAGTGTGGGAAACCAGTGTTGGTATGAATCCTTGATTGCTTGTACATACATATGGTGATGCCCTACCTTGAATCTTGCCACTACTTTATACACCTTAACCATTATCTAATCGAATTCATGTATTGTGTTGTATACGATTTTGGCCATTGGATGCGGTCATATGAATGCTCAATGTAACCATGATATTATCCTCTCTAGTAATCAAGTTTTACTTGGCATTAGATGTCCACATCTTCAAGAAGATATGTTTGAGTAGACACAATCTATAGTGATGAATAACGTTTTCTTTGGTCTACAAATTTCTTTCCAACTCATGAAAAATACCTCTATGAAATTCCTCATGACATATCAGTCGATCTTGTAGCTTCTACTTCTCTTCCTTGAGAGTTTGCAGATGCATCCTTAATTCATAATTCTCCTTCTGAATTTGTTGGTTATTTTTCTTTTGGAGCCTTAACTTCATGAGATATTTACTCATTTTTTCCTCTTAACAAGATCCTTCAAAATATTTTCCAACTTAAGTCTTGGACCTCATCACATCAACAACTTGCAAACACATGTCAACACTGGCTCTGATACCACTTGATCCAAAAATCCTTAGATACCAATTATAACCTTTAAAACCCCATTTTAGCATCTAACTTGATTCGAAATAATTCTTGATCATATTGAGGTAATTTGCAAACAAATGATGATGTGACAAAATCATTCATCCAATGAACATAACCATGAGACAATTTATTCATATTAACCATTCATTCATGTTAAGTGTACGCAATAACAAAAAGAAAACATATAACAATAACACACAAAGAAACCATATTTTAACATGGTTCACCCCAATCTGGGCTACGTACACAATGGTTGGATTTTTATATTAGTCATTCAAAATGCTTATTATAGCTACATACTACACTTACATCAAGATACATCAAAAATATTGACTCAAAGCTACCTCAATCGTTCTACTGTAGTGCAAGCTCCTGTCCTCGAGCCTTATTCATCCACTAGTTCACATCAACAAACATTCTATATCTCAACCACCACTCTATCGAAAAACAATTTACATATTTATACATAAGAAATAAGGATAAGCCCGTTACAATGTTGTTACTGAGTGGACAAATTGTCCCAAAAATCTAATAGTTCTTAACCTTTTTTCTTCCTTTTGCACGCCACTTCGTTGTTTTTCATTTTATCGTGTGCTTTGACTCCTTAGGCTCTGCTCCACGTTGCACGCTCTGATCCTACTTTTAGCTAATTATTTATTCTTTGCTATCAGATATCCCAAAAATGTCAAAACGAATTCCAAAATGCCTATCCAAAAGCCCCCCAACACTCATTTGTGGTTCGTTCTGAGACACTCAAGTCTTCTTTCAATTTTTCACGAATTTGTCAAATGTATTTCTAACCTCTATCTACTTCTGCAAAATTTTGTCAAGTGTATCTGCAATGATATGAGCTTGTTCTTGTTCAACACTTTCTTTGACTTCCTGCTTCACCCTGCTATAGGTGGTTGAATGGCCACTACCACTTTATAAGCCTCTTCCTGCAATACTTTGATCTTCTATGCATGGGCATGTTGTCCTTCCCTAAGCTAATTCATTTCTGAATACAATGTTTTGTTCTCATCCATAGTCGTTACCACCTTTGCTAGCAGTAATGCCCTGATGATCTTCTTCAATTCATGTGCCTTTGTCTGTGGCACTTGAATCTTTTGACTCAACTCTTGTAGCTCCCCGTTTTCATTCAACTTCGTCCATATGCTCGTGTTGTATACATACATCTTCACACATTCTGCCTCTAGAGTCTTTATATTTTCTACAATCGTATTGGTGGCTTGTTGTCTATTCTCCCTTTCCTCTAGGGGGGTATTTGGTGTCAATAATGCCTCCAAGTCACCTATATGTGTGCATAATCGATGAATGTCCTCACTAATATTTGACACTTATTCTTTGACTAGAGTCTCTCCTTTTGTCTACACTTATGGAATGGTCTTGAATACCTGTGTGAATTCAAGTTGCATTCTTTATTCTCTGCTTGTCACTTCATCCCTTTCCTATCTATCCCTATTGTATTCTTTCTCTAAGGTGACATATTCAGATGCAATGCTTTTCAATTATTGGTATTTCCTTGTTATGTGCTGGGCCATCTCTTTCATTATACTCACTTATATTTCTTACAATGCTTCCATAGGTAGTTGTGACAATACTAAGTCAATGTGAACTAGTGCCATTTCTTGCATCTGTAAGTCGAGCGTGGGGAAATCCACTGACCTAGGTGGTAGTTTGATTGTTCTCCATTCTCCTGCCAATGCTAACGCTTGGGAGACTGCTACTCCAACCTCCTTTTCCCTAGTATTGCTCCTGGTTGGTCATCTAATGTGTTGTTTGTTTGCGTAATTTTTGTTGTCTCTAACATATGTCACAAATATTCCATCTGATATTGAATATTTGTATGCATCTCCTCTTTCAGAATTCATATGCGTTGGAACATGTCCTTCGTGACCTCTTTCTATTTTTCATCGATTCGCTCAACGTCATCCTCCATGAGGGATTGTATAGTTGAATCTCTGATTGTTTTCCTCTTCTTCCTATGCAAGGTTGATGTCCCTGTCTTTGTTGCTTTTCCCTTATCCTTTGGATCAATTTATTTTCACTTGTCCCCTGTGCATGGAATAGTATTTGGTGTGGGTCATGGTGGTGTCTTATCTACACCATTCCCTTTGTCTACTTCCTCTTCCTCATCGTCGTCTATCTCTTGGACTTCAGGATGTGATTGTGTAGGCTACATCATTGGTGATGGTTTCTCTACATTGTCTGGTGGAATATTCCAATCTGCATCCCAATCGATGATGATATTCCCCATCTCTTGTTTGGTTAACATGTATAGTGTGGGAAACCATTGTTGGTATGGATCCTTGATTTCTTTTACATACATATGGAGACGCCCTGCCTTTAATCTTGCCACTACTTTATACACCTTAACCATTTGAGGTGGTATCCTTGGTGTATTCTGTATGCTAGTTGCGATAACCTCCCTATAAATATAAAACACAATATTGTCATCCATTTGTCGGTCTTTATGCATTGTGTGCAACAAATTATGATACCACACAACAAGGAACAACTTATCCTTGAGACCTAGAAACTCTGTGTCATCGGGCCCTCTCCAAGTTGCTAATGCAATTAGGATTAGAAGCCACACATAATGGAAATATATTCCCTTATCTTGCGCTTCCTTGTAGTCAAGTAGGAACTGGTTAAGGAAGAAATTTACCCAATTCATTTGTATGCCCTCGACACATTTCTCTGTTGCTGCTATAACTATTGTGGGTACTTGATCCTTTCTTCATTTTCATATAAATTTGCAGGATAGTACTTGTGTCATGAACCTAATGTTCGAGTCATTTATGCTAGAAACATCATACCACGTTGACCTCTGAATGTTTTAAATTTCTCCTTCATGGTCTCTGAGAGAGCCTTCTCATTATTATTATCAAAAAACAAATGTGTGGGATCCTCCCCCTGCGATGGTGACCCTGTGATGCACACTATCAGGATCCCTATCAATGGAGACCGGCTTGCCAAATC
The DNA here is from genome assembly GCA_000966675.3 of Picea glauca. Taxonomy (NCBI): domain Eukaryota; kingdom Viridiplantae; phylum Streptophyta; class Pinopsida; order Pinales; family Pinaceae; genus Picea; species Picea glauca. The sequence goes on from JZKD02S1249135.1 coordinate 578,507, forward strand.
ATAGATACCCTACATGCATGCAACTCAGGAACATATTCACGCATGTGTTTGTGTCATTACTCCTCTTGAAATGGGGAATATAAAATATATTTAGCATGTCATCTTTCTGTAAACCTGTCCCCCACATCTAGGATTCTATGATGATCATGTATGTTTTGTCATAGATGAATTTCTTCAAAAACTTGCTCAACACTAGTTTTGGGAAATTTTTCTCATCAATAATGTCATGGTCGACATACTTCAAGTGTGGGATCACGTCCAACATATCTATGTCTGCAATTACACCTTCTGGAATCTTTGGTTCCACAATTTCATACTTCACATCCTTCTGCAAATGGACTGGCTTCACTGTGTCCTTCCTTGGAGGAATATAGTCGCGTGGAAAACTCGACTCTAAGGAGGACATGCTAGGAGTTTATTTTGTTAATGGTTTCTCTGTTGTTTGGTTCCTTTGTTTCTTCAACGTTGCTTTCTTGGGTGGCACCATCGTTTACTGCAAAAAATTTCTTATGCCTACTAGACTCTATATTTTCGCTATGAAACTTTTCTCGGTAAATCGACTCTATATTTTCTCTCTGCAACTTTGCTTGGCAACTCGACTCAAAATTTGCTTGGTAAATCGACTCAAAATTTCCTTTTTGACCCCTTGTGTGATTTTATATCCCTTTGACAACTTGTTGTGTGTCTTTGAGATGAATTTTTCCATCTAATACACTAGTGCTCTACATTCAATCCCTACCTTAATCTTGCATTAATGCCAAATCCTTCACCATATATTCTTTGAGATCTGTCAATCCATTACGGTCTTCAAGGTACCTTATATTTATGGCTGTGCACCTCCCACCATTTTGATATGATGTTTTCTCTTAACTTCATATTCCTGTCATATTTCTTCATTAATACTCCTTAATCTGTCGTGTTTCATCTTTAATACCCTTTTACTAGGCACTATGTTTTTTTCTATCTCTATGTAACCTCTTCTCTTTGTTCCATCCCTTCTCTCCATGCACTTGATCTATTCTATGACCATTTTCCTACTTATCCCATTTTGTTAGTTTTTCTCTCCTTTTCTATCTTTTCTTGCAATGATACACTAAAATACATGTTCTATCATTTCATGTGTGCTTTAGACTAGTGTGCAAAAGTACGAATGTCCCTATAGAGTTTCAGTCGACTACCATTTACTAGGCCTTCCAGCACTTCTCCATCCAACTGTTCTAGCTAAACAACCCCTGCATATGTGACATATCCGATGACATAAGGCCCTAGCTAATGTGTCTGGAACTTCCCAGGGTGCTGTAAAAACTTGTTGTCATAGAGAAATACTAGGTCTCCTTTCTCGAACTTCTTCTGCTTGATGTGTCTATCATGCCAAGATTTTTTTCATACCTTCTGTATCTGCTAATGGAATCTTGCGATAAATCTATCTTCCTCGAGTGCCACTAACTGTGATATCCTTTCTTCTATTGTGCCAAAATATGTTAATTCGGCCATTTCACCAATGCACATGATGAGTATAATGAATTCCATGGGCATGACTGCTTCTTGTCCATATACTAACCGAAATGGTGTCTATCCTATTAGCTTCTTACTGTAGTTATGTAATCCCAGTCACCCCTTCCTACATTGCATATCTTTGTCAATGTGTTCTTCAATATCTTGTTGAAATCTTCCACTGTCTCATTTGCTTGAGGGTGATAGGGCTTACTCTTCTGGTGGTGAATCTAGAATTATTCTATTAACGCTGTAATAGTCCTATTCAAGAAGTGAGTCCCCTGATCGCTCATAAGTATTCTATGCCCTTCGAACCTTGTAACCACATTTTGAAATAAGAAGTGTGTTCTTGTCTCTACACTGCAATCAGGAACTGGTTCTGCTTCTTCCCATCTCGTCAAATAGTCTGTCATGGTGATTATGTACCTGGCTCATGATCTCCTTGTAGGTAGATTAATTAGCTTAATGAAGTATATTTACTACTTATCAAATGCATGCAACGTGACTTGTGGATTCAAGGGAATATCATCCCTTCTGGATGGCCTTCCTACTTGCTAGAAAAATGTCGCAACTCTTACAATACTCCTTGTCATATTTATGTAACGTGGGCCACCATAGTCCTGTGCGCAAGATATTTTGGGCCATTTCCTTTCCTGTGTAATGACATCCTTCTATTCCATCATGCACTTATGATACTATCATGGGTCTCTCATGTTCTACTACAAAACGTCATAAGCTCCCATATGTGCCTAACTTATAAAGGTTCTCGGCCTCTAAATAGGAGATGCTAGACTAACCATTTCTTAAGGAAACATGATGTTACTATTCTATATGGAAATATTTTCTCCCTTGAAACAATAGTGGGGGTTCAAGACAATAGGACACCTATCTAGATTGATTCCACAATTCTAGCACTTAATGGTGTAAAAATTGGTTTTATACCATCCATTTTTTTTTGAGTTATGTAAAGTAGATTATACCATCCATTTTGGTTTTATACAATAGGTTGAGTTCAATGGATGATTTACAAAAAGTGATAGTTCCCCATGTCGACACAATAGAGTGCCCATCAGTCCCTTTTTTATTCTTTAAATGGTTCATGGAATGGTACCTCTTCCATAGGATTGAAGCCTATATCTAGCTATGACCTAGCATGAACTTACGCCCCATATCCTACTCCCATAACTATGGCATCTACTAAAATAAGGAACAAGATAGGCTGCATATTAAATCTGAATACGCTAGCATATGACAAAGGCAAGTGAATTAGAACTTCCAATATGAATACTAGGATAAATGGGAGGCTCTTACATTTGTAATTCAAAAGTTTTCTTTTAGTCATTTCAAATAGAATTGGGTTCATTGTTTGAATTTTAATGAGTAAAATGAATTTTATCCACTTTTCAAAACTAATAACTAATGGCACCCATCAACGTATATCAACGATTTATACTTATTTGGTTGTGCTAGTTTATAGTTGAATTTTAATGAGGAAAATGAATTTTATCCACTTTTCAAAACTAATAACTAATGGCACCCATCGGCATATATCAACCACTTATACTTATTTGGTTGTCCTAGTTTATATATATATATATATATATATATA
>JZKD02S1249135.1:587285-611537 GCA_000966675.3 Picea glauca
GGCATTTTTTGATGATATACTAATCTATAGCAAGTCTTGGGAGGATCATGTGTGACATGTTGACAAGGTGCTACAACTACTAAAGGAGAAACAACTATATGCCAAACCATCCAAAAAAAAATTTAGAGTGAAGGAGGTAGAGTATTTGGGTCATGTTGTATCTCATGAAGGTGCCAAGGTAGACCCTAAGAATATTAAGGCCATGATGGACAGGCTGATTCCCAAAACATTGAAGAATCTTAGAGGATTTTTGGGTTTGACAGGTTACTACCACAAGTTTTTTCAGAACTATGGGAGAATAGCAGCACCTTTAATGCAACTAACTAAGAAAGATGCATTTTCATGGACTCTAGAGGAAACTAAATCTTTTGAACAACTTAAAGAGGTGATGTGTAAAGATCCTTTCTTTACCACACTAGAATTCACAAAAAATATTATTGTGGAATGTGATGCCTCGAGAAATGGCATTGGTGTTGTCCTAATGCAAGAAAGAAGACACTTGGCTTTTGAAAGTCAGCCACTCAAGGGAAAGGACTTACAAAAACCCATTTATGAGAAGGAAATGATGGCAATACTACATGCATTGAATAAATGGCGCCCTTACCTAATAGGTAGTGTTGTCCCTTGACCAAGTTTTGGATATTCTTGGTCAAGTTTGACCTATTTTGGGACTTCGACAGGTTGTCAAAGGTGGAGCATAAGTCGAAGCAGAGATCAGGGATCTTGTCCCCTTTTTAGGGAAATTTTGGGTTTTTGGCTTATGTAATAGGTATGGGATGTCGGACCATGGGTTTACCCATGTTTAGGCCCTTTTGTAATGTATAAATAGATGTCTATGCAATGTAAGAAGGACCTTGGTACCTTGCTAAGTGCTAGGGCAAGATATGCATCTGTGTGATATTGTGCTAAGTGAAAATTGTAAATGCTTTGTGCATGTTGGGTTGATAAATTACAGAGCTAAGTGCAAGTGACTATAGAGACTGTGTAAAGGCTTTGTGTTGTGACCTAGCTCGGGGAAGGAGGATCTAGCGAAGTGCTCTCCCACTTGGAACTGGTGCTCTACCTGGTGTTGATCATGGCGCTTCTTGCACTTAGCATTGGATTTATGTAGAATCTCATGGACCTGGTGGCAGATGTGTTGAATCCTCTCAATGAATCTGGTGGATTTATTGACCTCAGACTAGACATGGGAAGATTCTTCCTGTGTGGTTGCAAGAGGTAGTACAACATCAATGGGACCCAAGGGTTGGAATCCCATCCCCGCCTGAAATGGGATATGGTCAGTGGAGCTATGGAGAGATATTTTGTAGTTGTGTTGAACATAGGGAAGACTCTCATCCCATGTACACAGATGCTTAGATTTGTACATGCATAGGATGTGCACAATCATCTGATTGATGACCTCTGTCTAGCCATCGATTTTTGGGTGGAAATAAGTAGATTTAGTGAGCTTGGTGTCCAACAGTGACCAGATACTCAACCAAAATGTGTTGAGGAACCTATTGTCCCGATATGAGGTGATGGTATGTGGTATCCCAAAATGGGCCCATACCCATTCGAAGCAGAGTTTGGCAGTATATGTCTCTGTGATCCTCTTCTTGCAGGCTTTGATAATGACCATCTTCGAAAATCAATCAACCACCACAAATACACAATCATTTTCGTGCTTTGTGGATGGAAGGTCAAACATGCAATCCATCAAGATGGATTACTAAGGCCTCTCGGGAGTAGGAAGAGTGGTGTATAATCCTTTCTTCTTGATGGATGGTGTGGAAATGGCATAGGTAGTGCAATATATGATATACTTACTGATGTCTTGATGAATTTTTGGCCAATAATTTTTTTTATTTAGAATTAACACAGTTTTCTCCATGCCAAAATTTCCTGCCATTCAACTATAGTGAGCCTCCCAAATCATCTTTGCACGCTCACTTGTGGGAACACAGAGGTGACCCAGATGGCATAACATTCCATCCTCAATGTGAAAATTGGTGACATTCTCTCTTGTACCCAAGAGATGATAAGTGGTGGCAAAGTCAGGGTCACGCTAATAAAGTTGGGGCCACTCAGATGCCTCATGCCCATAGGAATAGAGCACTATGGTGAGTGCAACAACAAGAGGATGACTGAGGCACTCAACGACATGATTTGTGCTCCCTATTTTATACTTGATATTGAGATGGAATTGTTTTAGGTGTGTGGACCATTTTTTGGCAGGAATTCTACAACTTACCCTAAGTATGTATGAACTACAGAGGCTTGTGATTAGTGTGGATGATTGTCTCCTTTCCAATAATGTAATGTTTCCATTGAATACAATCTTAAACAATGGAATACATTTTTTTCTCGTAGGTGGGGTATTTTCGAACAGTAACTAAGAGTGTCTCACTATGGTATGCTACTAGATGACCATGCTAAGTGAGAACTATGCCTACACCATAGTCAGAGGCATCAATCTCAATATTGAACAGTTGTCACAGATTAGGTAAGGAGAGTACTGGAGTTGAGCATAAGCAATGCTTCAGATCACCAAAATGCTTGTTGTTGTTCCATTCCTCATGCAAACTTTTCCTTTCCACCACCCTTGGTTACTTGGTTGAGGGCCCATGTAATATGGGAGAATCCCAACAGGAACCTTCGATAGAAGTTGGCAAGTCCTAAGAATCTCTGAATATCAATTAGTGTGGTCGAGAATGATCAATCACGAATGGATTGGACTTAGCTGGATCCACATGTACCCCATTCTCATCAACAATGTTTCCCAAGTATTGGACCATGTTCATGCCAAAGGAGAATTTTTCCAAGTTGAAAAATAGCTTATGCTGTCGTAGAGTGCCCAAAACCTCTTGAATATGTTGCATGTGCTTCTCCAAAGTTCTATTGAATATGAGGATGTGATCCAGATATACCACCACAAAAGAGTTGGTGAAGGGTCTCAATACATCATCCATCAATCTCATGAAAGTTGTTGGTGCATTTGTTAAGCCAAAGGGCATGACCAACCATTTAAAGAGACCTTCTTTAGATTTGAAAGTTGTCTTCCATACATCAATTGGTTCGATGGGAACCTGGTGGTATCCAGAATTTAGGTCAATATTTCTGAAGAACTTTTCCCCTTTGAGTTGGTCAAGAAGGTCATCAATTTGAGGAATTGGGTACTAGTTCCTTACAGTGATTTTGTTTAATGCTCTGTAATCAATGCAGAGCTACCAAGTCTTGTCTTTCTTATGCACCAGCACAATCATGATTCCACAAGGAGAGGATTTGGGTCAGATGTTCCCCTTTTAAAGTAGCTCTTAGATATGGTTCTTGATTTTTTCATTTTCCATCAACGAGCGATGATAGAATAGTCCATTAGGAAACGATGCATCGGGGGTTAGATCAATTGGATGCTTGACTTGGCAATGCATCGGTACCCCGGTGGGTGAGGAGAATATGTCTTTGTACTCTTCCATGATCTTGTTCACTTACATCTGTTATAAAGAGAGGCTCTATGTAGAGGTCATAGATGTGGAAATGACCTTCTACTTACTACGAGAATAGATCACAAAGAATAAGAACTTCCTGGTCTGTGAAATGACCTTACTACATTGCTTAACAAAGATTAAAGAAATAATGGTAGGTGGCACTACCTCTAGTATCCTATTAAATTCTCTACCCAAAGTAATAATAATATTGTGGGGTCTAAACTCATACATAACATGTTGCTTCCACAAATATGGTTGGCCTAAAATAAAATCATGTCTCCCACCTGGAACTGGTGCTCTACCTAGTGTTGATCATGGCAATTCTTGCACTTAGCATTGGCTTTCTGAATACTCATACATAACATGTCACTTCCACAAATATGGTTGGCCTAAAATAAAATCATGTCTCCCACCTAGAACTAGTGCTCTACCTGGTGTTGATCATGGCGCTTCTTGCACTTAGCATTGGCTTCAGATCACCGAATGCTTGTTGTTGTTCCATCCCCCATGCAAAATTTTCCTTTCCACCAACCTTGTTACTTAGTTGAGGGCCCATGCAATATGGGAGAATCCCAACACGAACCTTCAATAGAAGTTGGCAAGTCCCAAGAACCTCTGAATCTCAATTAGTGTGGTCGAGACTGACCAAGCACAAATGAATTGGATCTTATATGGATCCACATGTACCCCATTCTCATCAACAATGTTTCCCAAGTATTGGACCCTGTTCATGCCAAAGGAGAATTTTTCCAAGTTGGCATATAGCTTATGCTGCCGCAGAGTGCCCAAAACCTCTTGAATATGTTGCATGTGCTCCTCCAAAGTTCTTTTGAATATGAGGATGTCATCCAGATATACCACCACAAAAGAGTTGGTGAAGGGTCTCAATACATCATCCATCAATCTCATGAAAGTTGTTGGTGCATTTGTTAAGCCAAAGGGCATGACCAACCATTCAAAGAGACCTTCTTTAGATTTGAAAGTTGTCTTCCATACATCAGTTGATTCGATGGGAACCTAGTGGTAGCCAGAATTTAGGTCAATATTTCTAAAGAAAATTTCCCCTTTGAGTTGGTCAAGAAGGTCATCAATTCCAGGAATCGGGTACAAGTTCCTTACAGTGATTTTGTTTAATGCTTTGTAATCAATGTAGAGCTGCCAAGTCTCGTCTTTCTTCTACACCAGCACAATCATGATTCCTAAAGGAGAGGATTTGGGTTGGATGTTACCCTTTTGAAGTATCTCTTGGATATGGTGCTTGATTTTTTCATTTTCCATCAACGAGCGATGATAGATTGGTCCATTAGGAAACGATGCATCAGGGGTTAGATCAATCAGATGCTTGACTTGGCAATGCATTGGTACCCCAGTGGGTATGGAGAAGATGTCTTTGTACTCTTCCACGATCTTGTTCACTTACTTATGCTGTAAAGAGAGGCTCTATGTAGAGGTCACAGATGTGGAAATGACCTTCTACTTACTATGAGAACATATCAAAAAGAATAATAACTTCCTGGTCTGTGAAATGACCTTACTACATTGCTTAACAAAGATTAAAGAAATAATGGTAGGTGGCGCTACCTCCAGTATCCTATACAATTCTCTACCCAAAGTAATAATAACATTGTGGGGTCTAGACTCATACATAACATGTCGCTTCCACAAATATGGTTGGCCTAAAATAAAATTGTGTCTCCCACTTGGAACTGGTGCTCTACCTGGTGTTGATCATGGCGCTTCTTGCACTTAACATTGGATTTTTGCAGAATCTCATGGACCTGGTGGCAGACGTGTTGAATCCTCTCAATGAATCTGGAAATGACCTTCTACTTACTATGAGAACAGATCACAAAGAATAAGAACTTCCTGGTCTGTGAAATGACCTTACTACATTGCTTAACAAAGATTAAAGAAATAACGGTAGGTGGCGCTACCTCTAGTATCCTATACATTTCTCTACCCAAAGTAATAATAACATTGTGGGGTATAGACTCATACATAACATGTCACTTCCACAAATATGGTTGGCCTAAAATAAAATCACAAACTTCAAGGGGAGCAATATCACACAATACCTCGTCTTTGAAGGGATTGATGTTGTAGGGAAGATGACACTGTTGGCTGACATGGATATCTTGTCCTTGGTGAAGCCATCCAATGGTGTAGGGATTCAGGTGTGGTGTTATCAACATGTCCGTCCTCTCAAAGACCTCTTCTAAAATCAGGTTCTTCCGATTGTCGCTATCGACAATGAAATGCAACGGAGTCCCCTTTACCCACATATGTGAGTGAAAGAGGTGTTCCCCTTCCTCTGGTTCTTCTAGTTCGCTTGGTTTGAATTTGGTGGTAGTGACAGTGGCATTGGGTTTGACATCAATGATCCACTTCCCACTTTTTGGATTTGATTCAGAGTCATAATTTTCCTCTAACTTGGAATCTTTTAGCTCGGCCACTAGTTACTTCTTGGAGTGACATTCTTCGGTGTTGTGCTAAGGGATTTCATGGTATTCACACCATTTTCCCATGTCCTTCTTAAACTTATCATTACCCTTCTTGGATTGTAGCTTGGACTGGATGTCCTGAGAGCGACCATATTTTCTCTATCCCTTGTTTTGTGGTTTGGGGTCGCCTTTTCCCTACTTCGGATGTGAGGATTTTGTAGATCCAAACTCTCACCTCTTCTGCTTAAATTTCTTCTCAATCTTGAAAACATATCTATAAGCCACACCTAATGATGCGATGTCCAGAAACTACATTTCAGTTTGAATGTATTTATGCATACAACCACAGTATTTGAGCACCATATGTCATCCAGAGTCTTTGATACCCAAGTTGGTGCATAGGGTATGAAAAATATTGGTGAAATCTGGTATTTTTTTGTCCCTTTCCTGACGTAGCGTGGTCCATCTTGTGTAATGGTCCTCATAGCTTCCAACAAGGTAGTATTGTTCTTTAATGGAATCCATGAAGGAATATTGTGTGGGGGTGACTGCAAATATTGCATATTTCTCTATGGCCCTTTTCTCAGAGTAAGTATCCCACCAGTCCTTAACATGGGGGATGGCCTTGAGAAGTGCAAAAGATTTATTTGCCCTGTTGGACAAATTGTGGACCAAAAAATACCCTTCGAGCAGATTCAATCATTTATATATAGCATCCGCATCTATTAGTCCTTCAAATAATGGAATATCAAAATTTACTTGTACCTTGAAGGGGGTTGCATGGCCATTTGATGAAGATATGTCTCTTGTGGGTAGTCGCCAAAGGATCTGTGCAAAGTTGTCCATCATTTCATTCCTTTGTTGCACAAGGGCTTTCTCGAGAAAATTTTTAAAAAGATATCCTAATCCATCATCTTTCTTCTCATCCCCCATGGGTTTTTGTCGGGATCAGCATGGCCAATCTTGAAAAGGCTCGACTAGTTCAAGTCCCAACTTCTTGTACCCAGATCTTGTCGGGGACAAGCACAAAGAAAAATAAATGAAGAGCATACTACTATGATACCATTGATATGGATTTATGAGAGGAACAAAAATAATAACAAACTGAATAAAATAACACAGATATAATGAGAACAACAACAGATGTCCAGTAAAAAATAACTTCTATTGAATAAATAAAATAGGTTGAAACTGTAAAACTGTAGAACTGAAAACAACTTGCTCGAATGGTGGTAGTTATCTCTAAGAAGAGATATGGCTGCTACACATATCCGTCTGAGCATAATGATTACAATGAGGCTCCAGAGGCCTTTTTAACATTACTCATAAATTCCAAATCCCTAGACATCCAAAAATCTAACCCTAGGAGATGAAACACCAAAAGTTATGTGGGCCCCAATGGGTAAGTTGGTATCTCAACTTCTCGGGGTCGTAGCTTTTGCATACGACATCTGTTTTAGGCATGTGATAGCCCATTGGAAATGTCTTTTCAAGAACTAAACATTATGTCCTCAAACTCTAACTTTGTCCACAATTTGACTGTGGAAAGCCAAAAAATAATTGTTTAGGGCCCCAAAACGGCCCTGGGAAGTACAGAAAGATGTACCGACATGATAACATCCAAAATAAACCAATTGGATTAGGTGTGCGACCACCAATATCCACTTCGAAGCTATGTAGGGCTTCAAACATGCCCGGATGTGTAGAACCCATAATTACAAAGAATTACAGAAGAACGTGTTGAACTAAAACATGTTAAGAGGAGTCAGTTGGAATAGGTGGGTGGCCACCAATATCCACCTGGATCATGTTGCCCCTTGGTTTATTTTATATGCATGGGAAATTTTAATTCCATTTTTAGTAGGTTAGGTATGTTACATGAAATCACATTAGATATTTTATTTTTAGACACGTGACTAAGCTAGATGGATTTATATTCACTTAATACATGGCATGTTCTTTCCACTCCCGAGAAACCATTTTACTTACCTCTTTATAACAAGGGTGCGTTGCATAGCAGTTAGTCGTTGTGTTTGATTTCAAGTTAATTTTTTTATATATATTTTCTCTCGTTTATTTTCTTTATGCATGTAAAATTCCTTATAGACCATTAATCATTAATCATGCTCATGGTCCTTCCCTATACAGAATATAGGGCATAAAAAGTACAAAAAGAAGATGCATGGAGATACTTATATTTTGTATATTTAGTAACAATTTAAGTTATAATGAAAACAAAAAGAAATAAAAAAAAATCACAATCCATGTTTCCATTCTAGGTACTTGATGTATTTAATACAACTCACCTAGATTTCAAATGCCTGAATCTCTTCTTGACCTCATTGTTGGAAATATAACTATATTTATTTCATCCATTTACTTTATATTTTGAGTATAGTTTCTCATGCACAAGTCCATATATATTCTAGATTGAAACATCTACCATGCATCACCTTGCAATTCTTGATACTAACATTAAATATCTTCTTCAAGTGATATATCAATTTAAATGTTTTTTAGGATACAAATTTAAACATTATCAATTTTAGCAAATGGTTTCAAAAAGGAAGCAAGAAACTATTTGAAGTGAAATGGAGTTGGAGTCATAATCCAACATATAGCAAGGATAGTCAATGCTAGATTGCTTAACAAACTGCAATTTGGTTGAAAATGAACTACTTGAATCCTTGGTAGTTTTCTTTTGATCCACCTATATAAGATCTACAAAGTGGTGTCCAAAATGACAACGCAATTTCATGTAACAATTATAATGTTAACAATAGATATATTTAGTGATAAATATAAGGATTACAAACGCTTTGATCCAAGATAAGGAATGCAAAAGAGAAACATGTGTTAGAAGTTAGGCACTTTTAGAAAATTACTCGGAAAGCACATAATTTTATGGGTAAATGACTAATAATGTGATAAGCGACTTGTTAACCAATCAAGACATCTCTAATGCCACTACATAATTTTGATCTATGGAACAACTCTATAAAATAACGCACCTCATGTGCATATTATTTCTATTGTAAATATGCACTAGTCATATCATCGTATTCAAAACATATAAACACGAGATTTCTTTGAACATTGTTCAGTGTGCCAGCTAAAACACATGCATTTCAAAGCCCAACAAGTCAACTACTAGCTATGGAAAGTAATTCAATAACATCTCATGGTAGAGCATAATGAATGTAGATTATACCCGTAAGTTATACCATACACACAGAGTGTCAAAAATTATTTCTTACATAGAAATGTTGATTCGTTGGTAAACAATAATACTTGGAACAAAGTTGTGATAATTATAACATGTAATTATGTAGTATAATCGTGATAGTGCATTCTACACTATAAATAATACTAGAATATTATAACACACAAAAAATAGGCACATTATGAACTATAGTCGTTAAACACTTCTAAAATGTTATGCAACAAATCTCATATTTGCAAACAAACAATTTTAATCCACCAAAAATGAAGAAACTCTAACTTGGTTTACTAAAAAAATGCAAACCATGAAATAATATACAATAGAGTACAAACACCACAAATGGATTAGTTCGTTGTTGGAAGTTCTATTTCGGTTGCATTTGACATATGCTAGCATATTCAAATTTAATACACAACCTACCGTGTTCCTTGTTTTAGTACATGCCATAGTTATGTGAGTAGGATAAGGGGTGGAAGTTCATGCTAGGTTGTAGGTAGTTATAGGCTTCAATCCTATGGAAGAGGTACCATTCCATGAACCATTCAAAGAGGAAAAAAGAGAGTTATGGGCACTTTATTGGCCGTAGTCTAATATTTCTATGTTTTGTCCCTTTTTCGACGAATTTTTTTGTTTAGTTTTTCCCGAAATCCGGCAAGAAATTGTTGGATATTCAAATTCAAGGGGCTAAGTATGTATAATCAGAGTGCCCCAAGGGTTTTTCATCATGCTAAATCCATTTATGCATTCAAAAATGTAATTTAAACAGCATAAAAATGTGGTTCCATCCGGATTTGTGTCACCAGATTTCGGTGAAAAGGGCCAAAACGTAGAACAGTTAAACAACACCCATTCTATTATGTCGACGTGGGGAACTATCAATTTTTGTAAATCATACATTAAATTCAACCTATTGTAATTGCATCTCTAATTGGATCATAGAACTCATGTTAGTTAAAAAAAGGGGGGGCATAATATACTTTACATAACTCAACAAAAGTGGATGGTATAAAGCCAATCTTTACACCATTAGGTCTTGGAATTGTGGGATAAACCTAAATAGGTGTCCTATTTCCTTGAATCCCCACTAATGTTTTAGGGGACAAAATATTGCCATCTGGAATAGTAACATCATGATTCCTTAAGAAATGGTTAGTCTAGCATTGATCCATATGGATGTCGGTAGCCTCCCACCTATTCCAACTGGCTGATTTTGGCAGTTTTCCAGTTTGGCAGTTTTTCCCCTAGTTTTCGGGTCCCTGACTTGTGGGGTCGTTTTGAGGCCCTAAAAAACGTTTTTTAGGGCTCTCCATAATAAAATTGACCCTTTGTAGATAGAAAAAATTGTGTAGTCCTTGGATAGACCTTTCCAACGGGCTATCATATGACTAAAACAAAGATCGTATGCAAAAGTTACAACCCCGGGAAGTTGATGTACTAACTTACCCAAGTGGGGCCCACATGACTTTTGGTGCTTTATCTCCTAGGGTTAGATGTTTTAGATGTCTAGGGATTTTGACATTCCTATTTATTGTAAAAATTCCCTCATGGCATCATTGTAATCATCTTCTTTCAAATGAGCATAGTCGTCACATCTCTTCTCAGAGATAAGCTGCAACCATTCTAGCAAGCTTGTTTTCGCTGCATTTTATAGTTTCAGCTTATTTCCTTATTGACTAGAAACCAATTTTACTGTATATTTGTTATTCTTTGTTAAGCATGTTTTGATAATAATATGTATTCATTTTGTTCTGCAAATATATTTTGGATCAGTGGTATCAAACCAGTCTGCTCCTTGTCATTCTTAATGCATGTCCCCAATGAGGTCAGGGTACAAAGAATTGGGTCTCGATCTTGTTTCTCTTGAGGACAAAAGCTCTCACATGCCCAAATGAACTCTCATGGCAGAAGAAAATAAAGATGATGGGATAGGAGATCCCTTCAAAATGTTGCTTGAGGAATCCCTCACGCAACAGAGGAACGAGATGATAGATATTTTTGTGCAAATCCTTCGGCGACTACCAACAAGCAATGCATCTTCCTCAAACAGAGGCGTCACCCCCTTCAAGGTACAAATCAACTTCTATATTCCTATATTTTAAGTTCATATAGACACAGATGTGATAGAAAAATGGTTGAATCTTCTAGAAGGGTATTTCTCTTTCCACAACTTCTCGAATAGAGAAAATATTACTTTTGCACTCCTCAAAGTCGTCCCCCATGTCAAATATTTGTGGGAAACTTTCTATGAGAAAAAGGAAACAGAGGAAACCTCATTATTTACAGTCACAGTCACCTAGGAGTCCTTCAAGGATTCTATGAAGGAACAATACTACCCTATTGGAAGTTATGATGACCTGTACACAAAATGGACCACGCTGTAGCAGGAAAGAGACCAAGTAGTGCCTAAGTTCACAAATATCTTCCATACCTTGCACACCAAGTTGGGTATCAATATTCTAAGTGACATCTAGCGCTCAAGTATCATGGTGGTCTGCATAGATACATGCAGTCTTAAATGGAGTTTCTGGACATCTCATCCTTGGACGCAACCTACTGATATGCTGTCAAAATTGAGCAGAAGTTCAAAATAAAGATGCAGTAATTTGGGCCTGGGAACCCCTCACAACAAAATCCAGGAAAGGGTGGCCCCAACCCGCAGAACAAAGGACAGAGAAAATATAGATAGCCTCAACAAAATCAGTCCAGGCCACAAGTAAAGAAGGGCATCGGAAAAAAAAATAAAGATATCAGGAAGTGGTGCGACTTCCATAAGAGCCCCTAGCATAACATTGTTGATTGTCGCTTGAAGTAGTCGCTGGTGGCTGAGGTGAAAGCCTCTGAATCAGATACAGGTTCTAACTCTTAATCAGAACCAGGAAGGGGGAGACAAATCATAGATGCAGAACCTATTGCTACCATTGCTACCACCAAGCTCCAGCCCGATGAACCAGATGAGCTAGAAGAAGGTGAGCACCTTTTCCATTCATAGATTTAGGTGAAGGGTACACCATTGCACTTCATCGCTGATAGAGATAGCCAAAAGAACCTCATCTCAGTAGAGGTTTTCAAGCGACTCACCTTACCAACAATGTTGTACCCACATCCCTACACCATCGGATGGCTCCTCCAAGGAGGAGACATTGGTGCCAGCCAACAATGTCACCTATCATACGACATCAAGCCCTTCAAAGATGAGGTATTGTGTGATGTTGCCCCTCTTGAAGTTTGTAATGTTATTTTGGGCCAACCATATTTATGGAAACGTCATGTTGTATATGAGTCTAGCCCTCACAATGTTATTATTACTTTGAACAAGAAATTGTAGAGGATACCCGAGGCAGTCCCACCAAGTGATATTTCCTTGATCTCTGCCAAAAAATGCAGAAAGGTCATCTCTCAGACACGGAAGTTTGTCTTCTTCGTAATTCTCTCTCAGAATGAGTGAAATATCGCAACCAAATCCAAGGTCTCCGCAGTCGGCCTCTCCATACAGTATAAGCAAGTGGATAAGTTTGTGGAAGAATACTCAGATATATTCTCCTCACCTACCGGGGTACCTCTGCATTGTTAGGTCAATCACCCCATCGATATGACCCCCAACACATCGCTGCCTAATGGGCCAGTCTACTACCGCTCTCTGTTAGAGAATGAGGAGATCAAGTGACAGATCCAAGAACTACTCCATAAGGGGCACATTCATCTCAGATCATCACCTTGCGGAAGCCTGTTGAGCACTCAACACACCCTAAAAATCCTATGTCAAAATTTTACGTTTTGGGTACCACTTGATCTTTTGCATTGAATAATTCGATGTCATTTTAAAAAATGTTTCCTTTGCTTATCATTTTAATTCTCATTTAAGTCTTTAAAAGTTTGCTTGAACATGTGAAAACCCATAACTTAAAATACTAACATTTAATTAAAGAATCGACAGCCAAAACATTTCCCCCGACGTGCTCAAAGATTCGGCATCGGGAAGAATTAAAGATGAAAGAAAATCACTCGAGAAAACCGCAGTCGTCAAGCGTCGATCTTCATCGACATCGGCATTAGGGATTTTTTTTTTTCATAATGAGCTTCATACAAAGATATCACTGATGACTGATCCCCTTCAACATCGGGAAAACATGATGAAAATAAATGTTAACGAAAGAGGCAATGATGTCGTTGATAGTCGATACCCAATGTGCTTAGAAAAATCAGAGAAGATCAAGTCGCGATAGACATTCGGACCATGCTAAAAGTTTTCCTCTGATCGCTGATTTCTGGAACATCCTGACATCAAGAGTTTTTAGGATGTCAACCCAAAGAAAGCTACGTAAGAGGTTTATCCCCAAACGTCAATCTCCAATACCTTTTCGGCATCGACAGTCCCAGGCTTAGCTTAGATCGCACATTTTTTCCTGAGCCTGACTATTACCCACAAGCTAAGTCACCAGTCTTCGATGTCATATGTCCCAAACCAGTTGTTCCACGATAGTACCACTAAGCATGAATTCTGGGCTAATTTAGAGGAAATATGGTTTGTCTGAATAACGCAAACAAGAGGGCACTGCACAGTGAATCCCAGGCTCGAAAGTACGTTCCAAATAAGACAGGAAAATATTTAGACAAAACACATAGGGAATTCATATACAAACAAGAAGATAATACATTCAATTGCTATAACTAGAAACCTTCATTAGTGTCTCATGACGTTTACATTATATGTCGAACAAGCTCAAAGTACATACAACAAACGTTCTCCATACTATGTGTCCAACCAATCTGGGTTACCTTGCAAACTTGATATTTATAGGTAAAGGCGCTGCTTGGTTGCCCCACTCTCTAGTTTCTATCCCTAGAATCTAGGAAACGGGTTTTCTTTTCTTCTGATGCCCTTTGCTTCATGAAGTTGCACAATTGTATCATGCACTTCTCGAAGCTGCCTTTTGAGCCACTTCACATTCCCATCACGACCTTGCAATGCTAACACCTCAAGGGTTTTTTCTGCCAACTGTCATCTTAATTATTTGTTTTCTTGATAAGGTTCGACGAGTGAGATTTGTGCCTATTCCAGTTGTTGAGTCATCCCTCAAACGTTAGCACCCATGGCATCTGTTTTCCTCATCCTCCTCCTACTTTCCCAACAAATTCCTTCGACGGGCTCCAGCCGAATAGCGTGCATAAGTATTTTTTCGGCAATTGATCTTACGCGTGGTTCACTTAAGACCTAAGTTTCCCTAACTTCCTTGTTCTTCCTTGGCCTACCCCTTTTCTAAGGTATCCATTGTGAGGGAGACATGTCTTCCAATGCTCTTCTCTCCAGTTTGAATTCTTTCATGTCGGCCTTTGCGAGGTGCGATATCATCGTTTCTACACACAGATGGGAATTCCCCTTTGAAACCTTGGGGCTACCCGCTGCAAGTAAGAACGAATCTCAGTCTTGCTGGGGCTCAAGCCTGGTGCTTTTGTTGCTTCGTGTACCCTTTCTTATGTTGTGAGAGGTTCCCATGGTACAACACGTATCTGTCATACGCGGGGAATTCGACAAAGGCCTGAAGTAGAAAAAACTTGATCAATCTGGGCTCGCAAGACAAACTACCAACAATGCATAAGCTCGACTGGTGAGTAGAATGCATGCAGAACAATCCAAAATTTATAACCAAGTGTGCAGTGAGTGGAAATGTGTCGGGGAACACTCAATTCATAGAAACTAGATGTTTTGAAACAAACTGAAGATTTTTTGTGACACATCCTCACTACGAGTGCCTTCGAGGGCGAGCGAGGTACAGTCGTTAAGAGTTGCAGGGCATATATGATGCAATCGACGTGATTTATTATCTTTTAAGACTTCATGATGACCTGATAATGGTCAATGCACTTATCGATGTGACTTCTATTTAAACAACTAGCCTCGAACCGAAACCCGTAACGAATTCCCTTATGACAGGATCTAACCTTTTTGGAACATACTTGTAATTTCGGCACATGTTTGGACCTGACATCCTTTCCCAAATCCAAGGGCCAACTGACCACTGGTATAACTTCAACTTTCATTTTCTTCTATACCTAGCCTTTTCATGATGTGGCACGTGGATGTAACACATCCTCACTAGAGAAAAATGATGGTGCTAACAGAAGCGGGGGGCGAGCAGTTCGAAAGATTACAGGGATCACGTAAGTATCAAACAACCAGGTTAGCAAGCTTTACATGTATGTACCAGTCTAGATTCTTCACGTTTACACTTTATACATATGTTTTTACTAGGTGGTTCTATATGCAGTCTCTAAACGATTTTAATTTCAATTGCAGGAAAGATTCCTCCGAGTGTTGAGCAAGAATGGCTCGGGAGCCTCGTCGGAAGATTCAAGAAAATAATTCAAGTGTGAAAGGAGATGAGTCAAAATTAACAAAAGCAGTGGAGGATATCAGACTCTCAGAGTTTGGTACACCTAGCGACTCCGTCAATTGGCGCGGCAAATCAAGTTGCACGCCAAGAAAGATTCATCATGGGATAAAGAAATGGAAAAGGAGACAGACACAAGAGAGCCAAGTTAAGTGCGACAAATTATGGAACACTTGATCTAAATTCAAGTTGTGCTACAACAGTTAAGTGCTAGTTTGGTCAAGCACCAGACCCATGCGGTGGAGATTAGAGAAATTTACACGGCCTGGATGGAACAACATAGATTTCCATATGCCCACACCTGTGAGGAGTTGTTCATCAGTTGGTCAGAGTATGAGAAGAGTCACCCTTTTAAGTGATATCTTGAGTTGACTGTTAGGAAAATTGTTAGAAGAAAACACCACGTGGTGAATTTTGTTTTACTTATCTACACTTAGCCATTATTTTCAGTTGAATTTTATGTTATAAATAAGAGAATCGACCAATTAGTATGGGTCGATGGTTGTTGCAAGAAAATCTTTGTTTCTGGTTTGTTAAGAATTATTTTGGAGCTACCCGTAATTGAGAAGTCCTTCTGGACCAAAGACAAGTTATGTTTTCATCAAATGCATGTATGATTGGATGTGGAGAAGAACTATTTCCTATCTTGTTTCATGAATGGATGCAGTAACGAGTAAGATACATTAAATCTATTGATAAGTTATTTGATGCAATGTTTTACAGTTCTTTCTTTAATGATGAAGATGAATCTTTGTGTTGTTATGTGATGGATGATTAGAGTTAAGTGCATTATTTTACTTGCCATTGTTTATCACATATGTGTTTTCTTTATGATGATATGTATCTCAGTCAGTAATTGGATACTCACATGGTTAATGTATTAGTACTAGGCCTATGGTATAGAATTGTTGTCTACATGCTTGAGTAGCGGGTTATCCCAGGCTCAGCCTCTTCTCCAGTAGTTAAAATTATTCCTTTTTTGTTACTCAGTTGGTTTATACCGGCTCACATCTTGTATCAGTCCCACCTAAGAGAAAAAACAAAAAAAGAGAAAGTCCAAACTGAAGGAGAGGCCTTCACAAGAAAACGTAAAGCCCATCAATTAATTGGTCGGATCACAAGATCTGGAGAACCATTCCACCATTAAACGCTGCAGAGTCTAATTGGGCCTCGGTGGCAGGTTTGGTTCCTGTTGTTGAACTAAAGGGATTTAGGACCCATAAAAAAAATTGGCACTAGAAGGAGGGCTAAAGAATGAATGGTTGAATACATATTTCATGTAATATTTCAAACAGCTTGTAGATTCAGAACAACCCACATGCATGGCTAGTCATTCGCAAGACAACCCACACACACTGAGTACTCCTGAAATGAGTAACTCACCCCAGCCCGAGGAAGAACACTTGTTCCCTGATATACCTTATGCTCTTCCTCACGAGGAATTAAATCAATTCAGAAGAATCACAAGAGCATACGCCTGACAGATCGGTGCACTATCTTTAGCTCCGATACTTCCTCAAAGACAAAAAATAAGCAGAATAATGGTCAACACCCCCGACCAGGTTTTCGTGCACACATTACAATACCTAATAGATTTTGCAATCAACAAAATCGAACATCCTTTTAATCTTATCCCTGAAACGCCAGTCGATGACTTCTCAGAACCAAACGATTTTTCGGAAGAGGAGGAGTTTAACTCAGAATCCGAAGATATGGAAGAAAATAATGACCAAGAGGAAGAAAGGGTAGACCTACCACAGAAAAATCAAACTTGGTTTTCCAAAGAGGCTTTGGCCATCCTAGGATGAGTACATAATCTTCCCCGACACCCAGAGAAGTTACTTCCTAAATTAGACCCCGAGACCTCAGGATTGCCTGAAGATCATATCAAGAAATTCATACTAGCAATCAGAATTATGAATGCTCAACATGAAGATGTAGTATGCAGGCTATTCCCCTATACGTTTAATAATTCATCTTCCACATGGTATTTTAATCTATCGGTAGCATCTATAACTAGTTAGACGAAGTTCCAGAAGAATTTTTTAGATAAATTTGTAGAGGAGACTACTACGGGAGCTTTGATGGATGAATTGTTCGCCGCCACCGTGAGTTTGAAAGAAAGGGTCAAAGATTTTAATCAAATATTCATCACCATCTTAAACAAATTCCATCCCGAAGCTAAACCTACTCAGGAGTTGCAAATCGAAGTATATGCTAATGCCCTCCCAACTTCTATTTCCATGTTTGTGAAGAGGGTTGCCAAGCAAACCCTAGCTGAGAATTTTGAAGAAGCCAAAATGATTGAATTCCAAATGAAAGGATGTAAAGAAATTCAGGTCTCCTTAGTCAATAAAGAAGCTCAACCCCCTCCCTGGAGTGGGATATTTCTCACTAGACCCCCATGGAAACAAGCTGAACAAGCTCCTAAAAAGGGTAGTGGGGACATAGAGGACCTACAACGCATGGTTAAGAAGTTATCCAACGAAATCATAGACATAAAATAAGAGTCGGGGATGGAAACCAAGGCCAAATGCCCTATAAGAATTTCTTTAAAAGATACCCGTTATTCAAAGAAATTGAACCTCCCCCAGCTAACTTAAATATCGATCTGGGAAACATAGCATCTGATTCTTTCTGTACTTACCACCAGGAAAAACACTTTGAAAGAGACTACCCTCAATGGGTGCATGCCATGAATTTGATGGCCAATCAGTTTCGAGACGAGGTCTCCCTGACCGAACAACCAATAAATTCAGTTATGAATATTGTTGATAAGGAAGAGGTTGACCCACCATAAGATATAGCCATGATGATATGGGATCCTAACCTAATAATTCCTTACAAGGACTTGTTTGAGTCTCAAGGACTACCCACAGAGGTCTCAGTTGTGAAGACATGAAGTAAAGGTCCATCTGTCTCAAAAGATACTACTACGACCCAAAATTCGGGGGGTAAGACGACCCACAACACCTGAAAGTATATTTTTCTCCCTGTAGAAACCATATAAGCATCCATACCTTAGAATCACCCAAACTGGATTGCAACGTAGTTATGGACATATGTAGGATCCCTCAGCAAAAGGAATTTCTGCTACAAGCTTTGAAATCAGTATAAAACCCTACGACAAGCAATGATAAGGAAATAAATCTAACCCCCACAGATCTGGTGAATAAACCAACTATAAACACCTGCTCAGAAGATAAGAAGGGAAAACCTTTCGTCCCACCTTTCCTTTTAACGTTGGAAGTTTTCGACAGAAACCTCCACAATTGTTTGGTTGATTCAAGAGCATCTTCCAATGTTATGCCTTTGTCTATTTGCAAAAAAAATAAATGTTGTCCCTCTCAAAAGTGACAAACATGTAATACAACTAGACAAAACTCAGGTCAAAGTCATGGGGGAACTTAAATATGTAATGATCATGATAGAGACACATTATAAGTTTGTGCAAGTGGTTGACATCATTGCAGTAGATATCCCAGAAGCTTATGGGTTATTATTGAGCCGAGACTAGTCTAAAACGTTGAATGGATACTTTAGTATAGATTGGGCTCACCTTTGGCTGCCATTAAGAGGGCACAAGAATATGATCAGAATTGATAGGGAAAGATATCGGAAACATACTGTCACTGATCTATAAACCCTAAATGAACCCTCATCGACACATTTCCCTATGCTAGGCAATTATTCCTGCGATTCCTACTTTGGGAACTTCTTCCCTCTTTCATCTGATGTCCCTCTCACTTAGAATTCTGAAATGGTGTTTCAAGAGGAATTGTCAATACCAAAAGAAGAAACTCTCTTCTGTTAAGAACCTGTGTGAGTAATCACAGAACAAAAGATAAGTAAGCCAGAAAGTGATAAGAAAGGGGAAACAGATAACCTACTCTCACAAATTTGGACCATATACTTTTATGGATCTAAATCACAGGAAGGGTCGGGGTTAGGGTGCATCCTCATAGATCCAAAGGGTAAATGTCATCTCCTATACTGTAGAATTGAGTTCGAATGCACCAACAACATCGTCGAGTATGAAGTGCTAGTACAGGGATTAAATAAATCCATAGACTTAAATGTCAAAGAACTAAAGGTTTTTAGGGATTCTGAAATTATCGTTAGACAAGTAAGGAATACTATACATTGCAACTCTCCACACCTAAAGAATTCTCAACAGGAAGTGCATAGGTTAGTATAGCATTTTGAAACTTTCAATATTACAATGATCCCCAGAGAAAAGAATATCCTTGTTGATTCCCTGGCTACAGTTGCTTCAAGGTTGTCACCTCTAGAGGATTATGAAGCCTCCCGGCTCACTATGGATTTACTCTATAAGCCATTGGTGCCTAACAACATTTCTAATTGGAAGGTACTTGAAGGGAATGAACAGATCATAAACTTTCTGACTAACCAAGATAATTTTAGGGACTTAGCTATTGACGGCGAAGTATTCTAGGAACAATCGATGGAAATTGATCCTTGAATAAATCAACCGATTGACAAATCAAGGTCTCACACGATAACGAAAGGGATAGCCAACTTAAAAATCCTTTTTGATCTGAAGTAACTATTTAAAGGATCCAAAAATGTGAAGACCGATAGTTCTTGTCCCATGCATGAAACTATAAATCTC
This sequence comes from Picea glauca, assembly GCA_000966675.3. NCBI lineage: Eukaryota > Viridiplantae > Streptophyta > Pinopsida > Pinales > Pinaceae > Picea > Picea glauca. The sequence goes on from JZKD02S1249135.1 coordinate 607,439, forward strand.
GAAATCCCGAAAAACCCAAAAAATATAAATCTCGGTAAGACTATATCTGAGGAAAGGAAGTCTTATCTCAAACTGTTTAGACAATATCAAGATGTCTTTGCATGGTCCTACCAAGATCTGAAAACTTATGATACGCATATCATTCAACACACTATCCCGTTAAAACCTGAAGTGAAACCCTTCCAACATAAGCTCTAAAAGTATCACCCTTCCCTTGAGCCTCTCATGTGTCAGGAGTTAAAAAAGTTGATAGATGCCAAGATTTTATTCCAGGTTAGGCATTCTGCATGGGTAGCTAATTTAGTCCCGGTAAGGAAGAAGTCTGGGGAGATTCACTTATGCGTAGATTTCAGAAACCTCAACAGGGATTCAAAAAAAGACAACTACCCAGTCCGACCAATAGAGCAGCTCTTGCAGACCGTGTCTGGCTCTGAAATTTTCTCTTTGCTGGACGGTTTCTCAGGTTACAACCAAGTTCTGGTTTTATAGGAAGACCGCTTAAAAACTACCTTCCAAACCAAGTGGGGAACTTTTTCTTATAAATGCATGCCCTTTGGGTTAATTAATGCAAGAGCGACCTTCCATAGGGCCATGGACATAGCATTTTGGGGACTAATTAACAAGTGTGTAGTAGTTTACTTCGACGACGTGATTTTGTATTCAAAGAATATAGAAGATCACATCCAACACTTAACCCATATTTTCGAAAGGTGTAGGAAATACGGTATATCCTGAAATCCTAATAAAACTGTTTTCAGCATCGAGGAAGGTAAGCTACTAGGCCACATTATATCCCAGGCAGGCATTCACATAGACCTAGAAATATTTAATGCTATATCTCAACTTCCATTACCTCACAACAAGAAATCTATGCAATCATTTTTTGGAAAAATTAATTTCGTGAGGAAGTTCACTCTCGATTTTGTGGAAACTATCAAACCCTTACAAAAGATTATTCATAAAGATGTTGAATTTAAGTGGGATGATGAGTGAAAGAAATCCTTCAGTGATATTAAGACCGCTATATCCCAAGCCCCCGTATTGCAGAGTCCCGATTTCAACAAGGTTTTTTTCCCCTATACCTTCGCCTCTGATCAATCGTTAGCTGTAGTTTTGATTCAAAAGGATGATGACAACAATGAGGCTCCAGTGTCGTTCATGAGCACTAACCTCCAGGGAGATGAACTGAATTATCCTGCTATAGATAAACATACTTATCGGTTTATAAGGCAGTAAAACATTTCATATCTTACATCCTCAAGAATCACACCAAAGTAATTGTGCCTCACCCCACCATCTGATCTCTATTTACCCAACAGGATATGGGGGAAATAAGAGGAAACTGGATGGAAGCAGTTTAGGAATTTGATCTAGACATAAAACCTGCCAAACTAGTTAAAAGATAAGGGTTATGAAAACTGGCAGTTGAAGCTCAAGACCAAGTAAATGAAGATCCTGGATGGGAAAATGAAATGGAATTATGGTGTGTTGAAACTTCATATCTTTTCCCAGGACAAGAGTCTTGGTATGAGAAACTGACTTATCTCTTGCACCATGGGAATTGTCCATAAAATCTCAACCCTAGGGAAAGGAGATCTCTCAGGTTATAATTCGCACAATATCGACTCATAAATTCGGTACTCTTCTGGGTTAATTATGATGGGGTACTTTTAATATGCCTCAAATGTATAGACACAGACAAAGTTCTGAAGGAACTCCATGACGACCCTGTCGGTGGACATTTTGTAGGAGACACTACCACCCATAAGATACTGAGAGATGGCTATTATTGGCCCACTTTATTCAAATATGCTCACACATACACTAGAAACTGTAAAGTTTTTCAAATAAGTTCTTGGAGAGAAAAGAGGGCAATAGTTCCACTTCAGTCGATGATCGTTTCTAGGTCATTCAAGCAATGGGGGTTAGATATCATAGGATAAATTGTGCCAAGCTCCTCAAAACAACACAAGTACATACTTACTACCACCGATTACTTCATGAAATGGGCAGAGGCCATCCCTCTGACTCGTGTAAATGAGAAGGTGGTGATCCAATTCATAGAACACCATCTAATCACGTGGTTCGGTGTCCCCTCTGTCCTTGTTTTTGATAATGTAGCTTAATTCTCTCCCACTTTGTTAACTGAGTTTTCCCTAGACAAAGGAATCATAATTAGATACTCAAAAAATTATTATCCATAGGGAAACGGAGTGGCAGAATCAAATAATAAGAACCTAGTGAGGATATTGAAGAAAACAGTTGCATACAACCAAAGGAATTGGCATAATCTACTCCATAATGCTATATGGGAAGATAAAATTACACCCAAGGAAGCTATAGGGAATTCCCCATAATTTCTAGTATACAGACAGGAAGCCATTCTCCCAAATGGACTATATCTCCTGTTGGTTTTTCATAAGCTAGGTTAAGTATATAGTTCATTTAATTTCATCATGTCTTAACCATAAAAATGAATGTTGCAGCAAACAAGATCACAAGAAGAAACACCATGCACAAGAATACAAGATATATCTTGGGAAACCCTTCTCAAACAAGGGAGAAAAACCCAGCCAAATCCGTTGCTATATTCTTCAAGAGAAATACCTTCACCACCAAGAAATAATTAGCACACAAGAGGGTGCTTAAGCCCTAGAACACTAGCGCCCAAGAGAGGTGCACACCTTTTCCAAAGATAAGTACTTGCTGAAATTTCCAAAACATGTGAGGAGGATATGATTCTACAATGGAGAATCATCTCCTACTTATATCAGTCTTTGACCAATTATCAAGGGCGTATTATTGGCACAACAAGGTCGACCTCTCTAAGTCAAATATACTTTGTTATTATATTTATTATTATAATTAATATTCACATTATTAATTATCTTCTTTATATTAATCATATTAACATGGGGTCAACCTGTACCCTTTACACAATAACTAGGGTTACAGGTAGGTATGACTCTTGAACAATATATAGCAAATGATTTGATACAACCACTAGTGCTCATCCACTAGGGGGAAATCCATAGGGAGTCCATGGACCTGATTCACTGCATTACATAGATGAGATAGGTCTTGACACATTCACATGTGCTCGTCCACATGCACGTCCTCTCTATAGATCTGCTTTCCCACTACCACCAACAGGAGGATCATCTGGAGTCTTCTCATCAACTCTGTTGCTACTCATAGGAGGCCATCACATCATCTTCATTTATGTTCTCATGATTATGTGTCGAGCACTTTTGGGATTTCCCACGTTCACCTTGTGCTCAGACACAGGAACGTCCTAACTCAACAGATCGCTCTTACATCGGATAATCATCTAAAGTTTTTCTCACTCGTGTCATGGATGAGGTCATCTTTACGTTCCTGACTCTGTCCTGGGCAAGAACCATGAACCCTTCATAGGGGCTTTCTCTCAGGTTTGTAAGATGAGATAAAGACTTCACATAGCTGCTATGTTCCACATCTCATAGGTTTGTAAGATAGAAGATGTCTCCCATAGTTGCATTCATCAACACTCCCTCTTAGCTAGGGAGGCATTCTTCATCAAGCCAAGTCTCATACCGATGTACTCTGAGTTTTTTTTTTGGGTAAGGTCATCCATACTCCCTCTTAACTCGGAAGGAGTTATTCACCAAGTAAATGTTTGGTATAGAAGTTTGTAGTTTGCTCAGGTGGAGTAAGGTACTGCAAGTATACAATTTTCTTCTGCATCATATCTCTGACATAAGAAAATTTTATCTCTCTGTGTGGCAATACATTGGGTAGATCTGGTTTCTTTAAGGATCTTTATATATGGATCTCTATCAACAACATAGGAACCATCTCATGGTCAAGTGGATCTGTCAGAAGTATGTGAAGCCACATTGCTTTGCACACTTAGTTCTCTATATCTGGTGCACTTAAGGCTACAAAGTTATGTTTCTTGCTGCAATAGGAAACCATGGAAGACTTCAAAGTAGAACGTCAACCTGATCTAAAAATATGACGAAGACTTGATGAACTTGATTAAATTAAATTGCAAGTTAAATGTTATGTGTTTTAATGCAACTGGATCAATTTGCAACACATAATTAAAGATGACTTA
>JZKD02S1249135.1:620427-633674 GCA_000966675.3 Picea glauca
GTTTATGGTTGCATCTCTGATATATTTATGTTATATTATTGGATATACGCGATATCTCTGTGCATTTCTTTATTATATCTCCACTCTCATTTCGTGCCGAAAATAATCCGGATCACCAAGATCACAAGAAGAAACACCATGCACAAGAATACAAGATATATCCTAGGAAAACCTTCTATCACAAGGGAGAAAAACCCAGCCAAATCCTTTTCTATATTCTTCAAAAGAAATACCTTTCACCACCAAGAAATACTTAGCACACAAGAGGGTGCTTAAGCCCTAAAACACTAGCACCCAAGAGAGGTGTGCACCTTTGCCAAAGAGAAGTGCTTGCTGAAATTTTCAAAACATGTGAGGAGGATATGATTCTACAATGGAGAATCATCTCCTACTTATATTAGACTTTGACCAATTAGCAAGAGCGTCTTATTGGCACAACAGGGCCGACCTCTCTAAGTCAAATATACTTTATTATTATATTTATTATTATAATTAATATTCACATTATTGATTATCTTCTTTATATTAATCATATTAACATAGGGCTGACCTGTACCCTTTACACAATAACTAGGGTTACAGGTAGGTCTGACTCTTGAACAATATATAGCAAAGGATCCGATACACCCACTAGTGCCCATCCACTAGGGGCACATCCATAGGAATGCCATGGACCTAATTCACTGCATTACACAGATGAGCTAGGTCTTCACACGTTCACCTGTGCTCGTCCACGGGCATGTCCACTCTACAAATCTACTTTCCCACTGCCATCAACAGGAGGATCATCTGGAGTCTTCTCATCAACTCTATTGCTGCTCAGAGGAGGCCATCACATCATATTCATTTATGTTCTCATGATGATGTGCCCAACACTTTTGGGATTTCCTACATTCACCTTGTGCTCAGCCACAGGCATGTCCTAACTCAACAGATCGGTCTTACATCAAATAATCATATGGAGTTATTCTCACTCACATCATGGAGGAGGCCATCTTTACGTTCCTGACTTTGTCCTGGGCAAGAACCACAAACCCTTCATAGGGGATTTCTCTCAGGCTTGTAAGTTGAGAGAAATATTTCACATAGTTGTTATGTTCCACATCTCATATGTTTGTAAGCTGGAGGATGTCTCCCATAGTTACATTCATCAACATCTCCCATCTCTTCAACTGCAGGACTCCGGGGGACATCCCTCATCAACCTTACAACAAAGAATTGACACTTTGCTCATGTTAGAATAAAAAATGGAGAAGGATAAATCAAAATTCATAGCCCACTAGAAAATAGTTAAAAGATGGTTTGACAAGCATAAGGCTAAAGAGAAGAATTTTGAAGTAGGAGACTTAGTCTTGAAATGGGATAGAGAAAATGAGCCTAAAGGAAAACATTCTAAGTTTCAGAATCTGTGGCTCAGACCTTTCAAGGTGGCCGAGAATATTGGGGCAGGAACTTATCGGTTGCAGAATCTCAAGGGGGAACCTAACACCCTCCCAGTAAATCTCCAAGCCCTAAAACAATACTTTCAATAATAAAAAAAAAAATTATGTTTTTCGTGCATATCCTCATAATTTGTTTTTGTTTTAGATAGATCGATTGCGAAATGCATCTTATTTTGTTTTTTTTTTCTTTTTTATTATTTGGACTTCTGTGCTTTCAAAGGTTGTTTTTAGCAAGGCAATGGTTGACCTCAAAACATGTGACATAGAAAACTCTCTTCCTAACTCGTTTCTCACATACCAACACAACAAACACTGGGGAACCTGCAATTGTTTTGAGGGGCTCTCTATCTAACCTGCGCAGATGAACAACTTTGGAGAAATGTCAAAATTGTTTTCTTAGTGGCTTGGTAAGACCTTAAGGGAAAGAATAAAAGTTGGAAAGGACTACATGCACCTCAAAGACAGAGCTAGTAAGTTTCACCTTAACCATCTCATCTTGCAAAATAAAAGATGTCATACTCTGCCACTCGCTCAAGGAATTCTGCTGGAATAAAATTGACTTTATCAAATGAGTGAAAAGTAGGAGAGGGTATGCAGATATCTTTGTCGGGACTATGGACGCTCGTTGGCAGCGGATCAAGGTCTGTGGTGTCAGGGTGACTCCGTCGGGGCTATGGACACTCACTGGCAGTGGAGCGACACCATAGCGAGTGAGTAAAGGTAACTAAAGACTCCACTCCAGTGAATTATTTTCTAGACTTTTTGTAAAAGAGGGCATGGGTCAAAGTCACAGGAAACGAAGGAGGAACAAAGGTTAAAAACCCCATAGGCAGACCTGGAAGCATCAACCAGGGAATTTCAAATGCAAGGGTAAAAGAGGCTCTGATTTAAACTAGTTAAGTTCTCCACCATCTTTTTCATTTGCCTAGCCCCGAAGGAGGAACATAGATTCTTCTTTCACCCAGTAAGTCACTATTTGTTGAGCACTCAACACACCCTAAAAATCCTATGTAAAAATTTTATATTTTGGGTACCACTTGATCTTTTGCACTGACTAATTCAAAGTCATTTTAAAAAATGTTGTCTTTGCTTATCATTTTGGTTCTCAGTTAAGTCTTTAAAAGTTTGGTTGAACAAGTGAAAACCCATAACTTAAAAGACTAACATTTAATTAAAGAATCGATAGCCACAACATTTCCCCCGACGCGCTCAAAGATTCGGCATCAAGAAGAATTAAAGATGAAATAAAATCACTCGAGAAAACCGCAGTCGCCGAGCGTTGATCTTCATTGGCATCGGCAGAAGGGAGTTTTTTCTTTCGCGATGAGCTTCATACAAAGATATCACTGATGACCGATCCCCTATGTCATTGGGAAAAGGCGAGGAAAATAAATGCTAACGAAAGAGGCAATGATATCGCTGATAGTCGATACCCAATGCGCTTAGAAAAATCAGAGAAGATTGAGTCGTGATAGACATTCAGACCACGCTAAAATTTTTCCTCTAATCGTTGATTTCTGGAACATCCCGGCATCGGGATTTTTTAGGACGCCAACCCAAATGAAGCTATGTGAGAGGTTTATCCCTGAATGTCGATCTTCGATACCTTTTCGGCATTGGAGGCTCATATTTAGCTTAGATCGCACATTTTTTCTCGAGCCTGAATATTACCCGCGAGCTAAGTCACCAGTCTTTGATGTCATATGTCCTAAACTAGTTGTGCCATGACAGTACCACTGAGCATGAATTCTGGGCTAACTTAGAGGAAATACAGTTTTTCCAAAAAATGCAAACAAGAGGGCATTGCGCAGTGAATCCCAGGCTCGAAAGTACATTCCAAATAAGATAGGAAAAGCTTTAGACAAAACACACAGGGAATTCATAAACAAACAAGAAGATAATACATTCAATTGCTATAACTAGAATCCTTCCATCAATCTCTCATGACTTTTACATTATATGTCGAACGAGCTCAAAGTACATAAAATAGGCGTTCTCGATACTATGTGGCCAACCAATCTGGGTCACCTTGAAAACTTGAGATTTATAGGTAAAGGCGTTGCTTGGTTGCACCACTCTCTAGTTGCTATCCCTAGAATCTAGGAAACGGGTTTTCTTTTCTTACGATGCCCTTTGATCTTCACACAGCTGGAAGATTGTATCATGCACTTCTCAGAGCTACCTTTTTGGCCACTTCATGTTCCCATCGTGACCTTGCGATGTTGACACCTCAAGGGTTTTTTCCGCCAACTATCGTCTTAATTCTTTGTTTTCTTGATAGAGTTCGACGAGCGAGATTTGTGCATGTTCCAGATGTTGATTTGGCCCTCGAATGTTAGCACCCATGGAATCCATTCTCCTCATCTTTCTCTCGGTTTCCCAACAAATTCCTTTGAAGGGCTCCAACCGAATAACGTGCATAAGTATTTTTTCGACGATCAATCTTACGCACGGCTCACTTAAGACCTGGGTTTCCCCAGCTTCCTTGTTCTTCCTCATCCTGCCCCTTTTCCAAGGCATCCGCTATGTGGGAGACATGTCTTCTAATGCTCTTCTCTCTGGTGTGACTTCTTTCACATTGGCCTTTGTGAGGTGCAATATCATCATTTTCGCACAAAGATGGAAATTCCCCTTTGAAACCTCAGGGTTGCCTGCTGCAAGTAAGAACAAATCCTAGTCTCGTTGGGGCTCAAGCCTAGCACTTTTGCCTCTTCGCATACCCTTTATTATGTTGTGAGAGGTTCCCATGGTACAACACATATCTGTCATACGCATGGAATTTGACGAAGAACTGAAGTAGAAAAAACTTGATCAATCTGGGCTCGTGAGACAAACTACCAATAATGCATAAGCTCGATTGGTGAGTAGAATGCATGCAGAAAAATCCAGAATTTATAACAAAGCGTTCAGTGAGTAGAAATGTTGCAGGGAACACTGAATTCATAGTGACTGGATGTTTTGAAGAAAACTAAATATTTTCTGTGACACATCCTCGCGACGAGTTCGTTCGGGGGCGTGCGAGGTACAGTCGTTAAGATTTGCAGGGTTTATATGATGCGAGCGTTGTGATTTCTTATATTTTAAGCTTTCATGATGACCTGATAATGGTCGATGCACTTACCGACATGACTTCTTTTTAGACAATTGGCCTTGACCTGAAACTCGTAATGACTTCCCTTATGAAAGGATCCGACCCTTTTGGAACATACTCGTACTTTTGGCACATGTTTGGCCCTGACATCCTTTCCTGACTCCAAGGGCCAACCGACCACTAGTATAACTTCAACTTTCATTTTCTTCTGTACCTGAACTTTTCATTTTATGGCACGTGGATGTAACACATCCTCACTAGAGAAAAATGACGACGCTAATAGAAGCAGGGGGCGAGCAGTTCGAAAGATTGCAGGGATCACGTAAGTATCAAACAACTAGGTTAGCAATCTTTACAGGTATGTATCAGTCTGGATTCTTTATGTTTACAGTTTATACGTATGTTTTTACCAGGTGGTTCTATACGTAGTCTCTAAACGATTTTAATTTCAATTGAAGGAAAGATGCCTCCGAGTGTTGAGCAAGAATGGCTCGGGAGCCTCGTCGAAATATTCAAGAAAATAAGTCAAGTGCAAAAGGAGCTGAGTCAAAATTAACAAAAGCAGTGGAGGATATCAGACTCCCAGAGTTCGGTAAACCTAGCGACTCTGTCAATTGGCGCCGAAAATCAAGTCGCACGCCGAGCAAGATTCATCATGGGATGAATAAATGGCAAAGGCAACAGATGCAACAGAGCCAGGTTAAGTGCGACAATTTATGGAACACCCGATCTAAGTTAGGGTTGTGCTATAGCAGCTAAGTTCTAGTTTGGTCAAGCACTGGGTGCATGCGGTGGAGATCAGAGAAATTTACGTGGCCCCGATGGAACATCACAGATTTCCATACACCCACACCTATGAGGAGTTGTTCATTAGTTGGTCAGAGTATGAGAAGATTCTCCCTTTTAAGTGATATCTTGAGTTGACTGTTAGAAGAAAAATCCATGTGGCGAATTTTGTTTTACTTATCTACACTTAGCCATTATTTTCAGTTGAATTTTATGTTATAAATAAGAGCATAGACCAATTAGTATGGGTTTATGGTTGTTGCAAGAAACTCTCCTTTTCTAGTTTGTTAAGAATTATTTTGGAGCTACGCGTAATTGAGAAGTCCTTCTGGACCAAAGACAAGTTATGTTTTCATCAAATGCATGTATGATTGGACGTGGAGAAGAACTATTTCCTATCTTTTTTCATGAATGGATGCAGTAATGAGTAAGACATATTAAATCTATTGATAAGTTATCTGATGCAATGTTTTACAGTTCTTTCTTTAATGATGAAGATGAATCTTTGTGTTATAATTTGATGGATGATTAGAGTTGAGTGAATTATTTTACTTGCCACTGTTTATCGCATATGTGTTTTCTTTCTGATGATTTGTATCTCAGTCAGTAATTGGATACTCACATGGTTAGCATATTAGTATTAGGCATGTGGTATAGAATTTTTGTCTACATGCTTGAGTAGCAGGTTATCCCAAGCTCAGCCTCTTCTCCAGTGGTTAAACTTATTCATGTTTTGTTACTTATTTGGTTTATACCGACTCACATCTTATATCAGTCCCACCTAAGAGAAAAAAAAAAGAGAGAAATTCCAAACTGAAGGAGAGGGATTCACAAGAAAACGTAAATCTCGTCGATTTATTGGCTAGATCGAAAGATTTGGAGAACCATTCCACCATTAAACATTGCAGAGTCTAATTGGGCATCGGTGGCAGGTTTGGTTCCTGTCGTTGAACTAAAGGGATTTAGGACCCATCAACAGAGCCCAATATTGCTGGTATAGAAGAAAGATGGAACCTGGTGACTCTGCATTGATTATCGGGCTCTGAATAAAATCACAGCAAAAAGTCGATACCTGATTCCCTGAATCGGCAACCTCCTCGATCAGCTCACGGGGGCCAAATACTTTAGTAAGATTGATATGAAGTATGGCTACCACCAGGTCCTGATAGAACAGATACATGTATGGAAGACCACCTTCAAGTCAAAGGAAGGTATTTTTGAATGGTTGGTTGTGCCCTTTGGTTTGACAAACTCTCCAGCCACTTTCATGAGGATGATGGATGATATCCTGTGACCATTCACCAATACTTTTTTAGTGGTGTATCTGGATGACATCCTCATTTACATCAAGACTTGGGCAGAACACTTGCAGCATATTCATGAGGTTCTGCACACCCTGCAGAAGCACCAGCTCTACACCAACTTGGAAAAATTCTCCTTCAGCATGGACATGGTTCATTACCTGGGACACATCGTTGATCATCATGGCGTACATGTGGATCCAACCAAAATCCAAGTCATATGTAACTGGCCAGCCCCAACCACACTCACTGAGCTTCAGAGCTTCTTGGGCCTTGCCTATTTCTACTGCAAGTTCATGTTGGGATTCTCCCATATTGCATGGACCCTCAGCCAAGTAACTAGGGGTGGTGGTAAGGAAATATTTGTGTGGGGCTAGTCCTAACCACAAGCGTTCAATGATTTAAAGAAACGCTTGACCTACAATAACCCTTTGAGATCGAGATAGATGCTTTAGACTATGATGTGGGCGTCGTTCTCACTCAACATGACCACCCAGCACGACCACCCCATGGCCTATCCTAGTGAGACACTATCAGATGTTGTCTGTAAGTACCCTACTTACAACAAACAAATGTAATCCATTATGCAAGCCTACCTCTATTTGAGACATTACATTCTTGGAAAGGAGACAGTGATCCACACAGATCATAAACCATTGTATTTCATGCAGACATAAGGAAAATTCTAGAATGACCACCATTAGAAGTGGTCCACGTACTTGTATAAATTTCACCTCAACATCAAGTATAAAATGGGAAGCACCAATCATTTCATTGATTGCCTCATAAAACTACCAATCACGACACTCATCACGGTTCTAGAATCTTGCGGCCATGAGATCTATGAATGGCCCCAACTCTATGAGACAAAATCAAACTTCGCCACCACCTACCAAATGTTGGGCGCAAACGCAGTTGCCGCTAATTTCCATCTTCAGGATGAGTTGTTGTGTCTTTTGGGCCATATCTACGTTCCATCAAGCGAGCAAGCGAAGTTAATCTGAGAAGCCCACTACAGTCGAGTGGCAGGACACTTCGGCATCGAAAAGACAGTGGAAATGCTACAGAAACATTTCTAATGGTTGAAACTTCGACGTGAGGTCATCAAGTATATCAGGTCCTGCATTACTTGCGTGATTGCCAAACCAGACACTAAGAAACATGGCATATACACCCATTTACCTACTCCTAATAGGCCATGGGAATCCATCTCAATGGACTACATGTCGGGCCTCCCGTCCACCAAGCAGGGCAATGACTATTTTTTTGGTTGTGGATCGATTTTCTAAGATGGTGATTATGGCCGCCTCCAAGAAGAGCATCACAAAATCATAATCCCACAAACCATTGTCTCAGATCGGGATATCCGATTTCTCAGCACATTCTAGTTAAGCTTCTGGTCACTGCTAGACACCAAGCTCACCAAATCCACGGCCTTCGACCCCCAGAAAGATGGACAAACCGAGGTCGTAAATCAAATGATCATGCATATCATGCGCATGTATAATTCCAAGAACCCTCACACATGGGATGAGAGTCTCCCCTATGTTCAACATAGCTACAATCGAGCCCTGCATATCTCAACTGACCACAACCCCTTTCAGGTAGGGTTGGGATTCCAACCATTGGGTCCCATAGATGTTTCACTACCCATTGTGGTCACCTCAACCGACTCATATCCTTCTCAAACTAAAGTTGACAAAGCCACCTGGTTCATTGAGCGGATCCATCACATCCACCAACAAGTTCAGGATATCCTATAGAAGTCCAATGACAAGTACAAGCAACGCCATGATCAACATCAGGTGCCACATAAGTTTTAGGTGGGCGACAAAGTTTGGTTGCACTTGTAGAAAGAGTGCCTTACATGACCCCATCGGAAGATTCACCCAATGTTGGTACAGGGGCAGACCCAGGGTTCATCTCCAAGAGCGCACCAACAAGCCCTAACTACTGGCCCTTTTGGCAACACCTGTAAGGTAGATGCAATCTCACCCAAAGTAGCTATGGGGGGGTTGCAGGACAGAGATGTCTACAACTAAGGGGAATATGAAATGGATATAATACAAGAACAACACAACATTTATATATCTAGTACCCTCTTTGATCCAGGTGGATATTGGTGGCCACCCACCTATTCCACTTGGACCCCCACCATTGCTTCTTTCAGTTTTTCAGTTTCCGCACAGTTTACTATTTTTAGCAGTTTTTCGGGTCCTGAACTTTCGGAGTCGTTTTGAGGCCTTAAACGACGTCTTTTGGGAAAACTGAGAGCAACATGGAACGAAGATTGATGTTTCTCACCCAAAATTTTTAGTCCTCAGATATATCTTTCTAACGAGGTATGGAACGCATCAAACGGTGATCGTATGCCAAAGTTACGTCCCCGGGAAGTTGATGTACCAACTTACCCAAATGGGGCCCATAGTCTTGGTGTTTCATCTCATAGGGTTAGGTATTTGGACGTTTAGGGTTTTCCATTATTTCTCAATAATAATAGGCTTTTGAGCCTCATTGTAACACAGTTTAGAGGCCAGTAGCTTCCACATCTCTTCTCAGAGATAAGCTACCAACGCCCTAGCTTGTTTATTTCCATTCTGTCTGTAAGCATATTTCAGTCATTTGTTATTAATGAAATCAAGTCTTATTTCCACTGCCTCTATGAATTTATGTGTATTTTTGTATTTCATTGTGTTCCTACATAAATCCAGATCAGTGGTATCAGAGCAATCTGCTCGTTCTTGTTCCTTCTTTGCATGTCCCCAACGAGGTCGGGGTATAAGGAGTTGGGGCTCGATCTGGTTGAACCTTTGCAAGATTAGGCTCGCAAACCCCGATGACCACCCATGGGGGAAGAAAATAAAGATCAGGGAGCAAGAGATCCTATCAAAATGTTTCTCAAGGAGGCCCTCGAGAAACAAAGGAATGTGATGATGGACAACTTTGCCCAGATTCTTCAACGGATTCCCACTAGTAGCGCATCGACATCCAACATCCACTCTGGAGGCGCCACTCCTTTTAAGGTACAAGTAAACTTTGACATTCCCATACTTAAGGGCCGAATAGATGCAAATGCCATAGATAGATGGTTGAATCTGTTAGAAGGATATTTCTTGGTTCATGAATTTTCCGACCGAGAAAGGATTATTTTTGCACTCCTTAAAGTTGCCCCCATGTCAAGGACTGGTGGGAAACCTACTCAGAGCAACAGGGCGAGGGGGAACCCTCTCTGTTCTCGGCCACACCCACTTGGAATTCTTTCTAATATGCCATAAAGGAACAATATTATCCCGTGGGGAGCTATGAGCACAAATACATACAATGGGCTACACTATTGTAGCAAAGGGACCAAGATGTGCATGAGATGACGAATCTGTTTCATACCCTATGCACAAAGTTGGGTATCAAAGATTCATAGAAAAATTTGGTGCTAAAGTACCACAGTTGTCTGCACAGATACATTCAGGAGGAAATGGAGTTCCTCGACATCTCCTCGCTTGGTGTGGCGTACCGATATGCTGCCAAGATTGAGCAGAAGTTCAAACAGAAGAAGCGAGACTTTGGGTCTGTGAATCAGAAGCAATGGAAAGGTACCCCCAAACCTTAGAACAAAGGACCAAGCCAAGGTGGGGCGGCCTAGGACAACCCACCAAAGCCACAAGAAAATCACAACACCACGAAGCCAAAAAAGGACACGGGGAAGTGGTGTGAGTTCCATAAGAGCTCCACTCACAACACAAGTGAGTGTCGGGCCAAGCAGTCACTGGTAGTCGAGTTGAAGGCTTCTGAATCGGATGCATGCTCCGAATCTGAATCTGAACCCGAAAAGGGGAATAATAGGGGGAAGCATATTATCGATGCAGAACCCAATGCCATCGTTGCCACCATGAATATCCAGAAGGAGGAACCAAAATATCCAGAGGAGGCGGAGCATCTCTTCCATTCCAAGATGTGGGTAAAGGGTTCCCCGTTGCAGTTCATTATCGACAGCGGGAGCCAGAAGAACCTCATCTCAGTAGAGTTTGTGAAGCGGCTAGACTTGCCGACCACAACACACCCACAACCATACACCATCGGGTGGTTGCACCAAGGACGAGACCTCCGCGTCAGCCAACAATGTCGCCTTCCCTACAACATCAAGCCCTTCACGGATGAGGTATTATGTGACATTGCGCCTCTTGATGTTTCTGATGTATTATTAGGAAAACCATACTTGTGGAAGCGACATGTTGTGTATGAGTCCAGGCCTCGTGTTGTTATTATCACCTTGGGAAATAAGTTGTATAGGATACCGGAGATAGCACCGCCTACC
Source organism: Picea glauca (assembly GCA_000966675.3). Classification (NCBI taxonomy): domain Eukaryota; kingdom Viridiplantae; phylum Streptophyta; class Pinopsida; order Pinales; family Pinaceae; genus Picea; species Picea glauca. The sequence continues at coordinate 631,360 of JZKD02S1249135.1, forward strand.
ACCATCTCTTTGGTTACTGCCAAACAATGCAGTAAGCTCATTTCCAAAACCAGGAAATTTGTTTTCCTGATGATTCTCCCTCAGGGAAAGAGGAAGACTATGGCCATGACCTCTAGACAGGGCCCTGGTGCATGAAAACAACAGATGAATAAGGTCATGGAGGAGTACGAGGATATCTTCACCTCCCCCGCAGGGGTGCCTCTACACTGTCAGGTCAAGCACCCCATCGATTTAACCCCAGGTGCGTCGCTACCCAATGGACCCATCTATCGACGCTCTGTTCTGGAGAATGATGAAATCAAGAGGCAGATTCAGGAGTTGTTGCATAAAGGTCACATCCGGCCGAGTTCATCACCCTGTGGGAGCCCGATCGTGTTGGTGTAGAAGAAGGATGGGACTTGGAGACTTTGCATTGACTATCGGGCACTGAACAAGATCATTGTCCGGAATAGGTACCCAATCCCATGGATTGATGACCTTCTGGACCAACTCAAGAGGGCAAAAAATTTTAGCAAGATCGACTTGAAGTCGGGGTATCACCAGGTACCAATCGAACCCTCTAATGTGTGGAAGACTGCCTTCAAATCCAAGGAGGGCCTTTTCGAATGGTTGGTCATGCCATTCGGGTTGACAAATACCCCTGCAACCTTCATGAGGCTAATGGAAGACATCCTATGGCCATTCACCAACTCATTGTAGTGGTGTACTTGGATGACATTTTGATCTTTAACCAGACTTGGGAAGAGCACCTCCACCACATCCGACAAGTCCTCCAAACACTGCGGAAACACAAGTTGTGTGCCAATTTGGAGAAATTCACTTTTGGCATGACCCAGGTTCAGTATCTGGGATACATTATTGATGAGCGGGGGGTGCATGTAGATCCAACAAAGATCCAAGTCATTTGGGATTGGCCAGCCCCAACCACCCTAACAGAGCTCTGCAGCTTTTTAGGTCTTTCCAATTTCTACCGTAGGTTTGTGTTGGGATTCTCTCATATCACTTGGCCCTTGAGTCAAGTCACTAAGGGAGGAGCTAAAGAAAAATTATTTTGGTCCAAATCTCAACAGAAGGCATTCGGGGAGTTGAATCGTCGCCTCTTCTCTACACCAATGCTCACATTACCAGACTTGCAACAACCATTTGAGATCGAGACAGGTGCCTCTGACTATGCTATTGGGGCAGTCCTTACTTAACATGGGCATCCAGTGGCATATCACAGTGAGACACTTTCTGACACAGTTCATAAGTATCCCACTTATGACAAAGAAATGTATTCCATTGTGCAGGCTTGTTGGCCATGGAAGCATTACATTTTGGGAAAGGAAATGGTCATCCACATAGACCACCGACCCCTGCAATTCATACAGACAGAAGGGAAGTTGCAGAACAATCGCCATCAAAAGTGGTCCACATACCTGCAAAAATTTCATTTGAACATTAAGTACAAGAAAGGCAGCACCAATAATGTTGCAAACTGCCTCAGTTGACCACCCATCGTGGCGCTAACCATTGTGCTCAACTCTTGTGGGCATGAGACTTCTGATTGGCCGCTTCTCTATACAAGTGATCCAGAATTCGGCCACACATACAATACACTCTTGGAGGGTAAGCAAGTTCCCAATTTTCACCTCCAAGATGCCATGCTTTGTCACCTAGGAAACCTTTGTGTTCCTTCAAGTGAGCATGCCAAGATGATTTGGGAGGCACACTACAGTCAGGTGGCTGGGCATTTCGGGGTTGAGAAAACCGTGGTAGTACTGCAAAAGTATTTCTATTGGCTGAACCTTCGACAGGATGTCGGGAAGTACATCAAGTCCTGCACAGCTTGCACCATTGCCAAACTGACCATCAAGAAGCAAGGCCTCTATACTCTGCTTCCTACCTCTAGTCGACCTTGGGAATCCATCTCTATGAATTACATGTCGGGCCTTCCTTCTACTAAGCATGGTAATGACTGTGTTTTTTTGGTCATCGACCAATTCTCGAAGATGTCTATTATGATGGCCTGCAAGAAGAATATCACAGCAGAAGCCACTACTAAACTCTTATTTGAATGAGTGTGGGTACACTTTGGGATCCCACAATATATCATCTCAGATCGAGATAGCAGGTTCCTTAGTACATTTTGGTCCAGCCTCTGGTTGATGCTGGACACCAAGCTCGCCATGTCCACAACTTTCCATCCGCAAACTGATGACCAGACAGAGGTCATCAACCGGATGATCGTACACATTCTGCGCATGTACAATTCAAAGCATCCATGCACATGGGATGAGAGCCTCCCCTATGTACAACACAGCTACAACCAGGCT
>JZKD02S1249135.1:633943-668223 GCA_000966675.3 Picea glauca
GCCAATAGGTTCATGACATCTTGGATAGAGCCAATGCTAAGTACAAGCAACGACATGATCAACATCGGGTTCCACACAACTTCCAGGTGGGCGACAAAGTGTGGCTGCATTTGCAAAAGGAGTGCCTCACTGGACCCCACCGCAAGCTTCGTTCACTTTGATATGGGTCGTACACCCTCACCAAGGTTGTAGGGGATAATGTCTTTGAGCTCAACATTCCACCATTCCTTGGTCTGCACCCAGTGTTCAATGTCGACTACCTTCGGCCCTACTTTCCACCTCTACTAGACACATCTGACATGGTAGAACAACTCACACCAATAGAGTTAAAGACAAACTACATGGAACAAGATAGAACTGATCAAATCATTGATACACAGTTCAAGCACACCCGACAACAAAGGATACCGCTATATCGAGTTGTCAAAGCAGGCCAACTCCTTCACCAAGGCAAGTGGCTCACTAGGGACCAAGTTCAACAGAAGTTTCCTCATCTCATGGAGGAACTCAACGCAATGGGGACCAATGCTTCCTAAGGGGGGAGGAATGATCCTGGTGGATATTGGTGGTTACCCACCTATTCCACTTGGACCCCCACCATTGCTTCTTTCGGTTTTTCAGTTTTCGCATATTTTACTATTTTTAGTAGTTTTTCAGGTCCTGAACTTCCAGAGCCGTTTTGAGGCCTTAAACGACATTTTTTGGGAAAATGGGGAGCAACATGGATTGTAGATCATGTTACTCACCCAAAATTTGTAGTCCTCGGATAGATCTTTCTAACGAGGTATGGAACGCATGAAACGAAGATCGTATGCCAAAGTTACATCCCCGGGAAGTTGATGTACCAACTTACCCAAACGGGGCCCATAGTCTTGGTGTTTCATCTCCTAGGGTTAGGTCTTTGGATGTTTAGGGTTTTCCATTGTTTTTCAATAATAATAGGCCTTCAAGCCTCATTGTAACATAGTTCAGAGGCCAGTAGCTGCGACATCTCTTCTCAGAGATAAGTTACCAACGCCCTAGCTAGTTTATTTCCATTTTCTCTGTAAGCATATTTCATTCATTTGTTATTAATGAAATGAAGTCTTATTTCTGCTGCCTCTCTGTATTTATTTGTATTTATGTATTTCATTGTGTTCCTACATAAATCTAGATCACTCTTAGATCTACTCCGCACAATTATCTATCATATCTAACACAGTAATGCAATAACAATATATCGAAGGACAAAGAACATAGCATCAATCACACACAACACAAGATATATGTGGTTCACCCTCTCTCTAGGGATACGTCCATAGAACTGTGATTTATAATATATAAGATGAAGCATACAGTTATTTTATGTGCTCTTAGCTAGAATATCTTCTTTCTTCTCCTCTCTATCTCTCCCCTTCCTGTGCACCCAGCTGCAAGCTTGATCTCCACACCTAGGTGAATATGTTACAATACCAGAAGGCTCTTACACTTAGCACTTCTCTCTCACACACAATAATCACTCATGCCAATAAAAAAACTAGAAGGAACCCTCTTCCCTCATCTAGGTTCTTATTTATAAATTACAATCACTAACTGATAGCCTTAGGCCGAGACCTAGGTGTCAAAACCCTAGATGTATAAAACCCTAGGTCAACTTGACTCGCATTTTCAGGGCTTCACCAACATGTCTTTCCTTCCTTCTCACGTGATGCTCCAAAGCATCCAATGGTGGATTTTTTTGCTTGTTGAGTAGTCCAAAATCCATCTTCCTTGTTGATCTGTTATCCTTGATCTCCTCGTCCAACTAATTTCTTCCTTTTACTTCGCTCCGTCTTTTCTGCTCTTTTTCTCACTTCGACCCATTAACAGTCACTGTTTCTTTCTCACAGTTCGCATTTTGCCTTTTCTTCCTTGAACTTTTCTTTCTTCCATAACCAAGGGCCAACATGCCCCCAACACTCACCTGTTACTCATACCGAGGCACTTCAGATCTCATCTTTTCATTTTACTTCGACTTCAGACTGCGTAGTGCAGCCTTTGCTTTTTGCTCTATGCCTCCTTTATTTCCTTGTGAAAACTATCTTTTCTATGTCTGGTACCTAGTTTCAACTACACCTGGTACCTAGACCCTTTTACTCATGATTTTACTGAGAGCTGTGAGGTAGCTGGTTGTCACAATACAATTTCAACCGACTCTTGTTCACTAATCCTTCCTTCCATTCTCTATTCAAAGTATTCAACTATGCAGCTCCTCCTTCTGTAACATAGGCGACCTCATATGGCCTGAGCCAATACATTATGAACTTCCCAGGATGCTTTATGAACTTACTGTCATATACCAATACTAGATCGCCTTGTTTAAATGCCTTCTTCTAGATGTGTCTGTCATGGTAGGCCTTCTCTCTTTCCTTTTGAACCTGCTAATGAAATCCTACAATAAATCTATCTTCTTCTAGTTCAACCAATTGTGCAAGCCTCTCTTGAACAACACCAGTGTCATCCATATCTGTAAAGGCATAAATTCTTAAGATTGGTACCAAATATTCCATTAGGACAATGGCTTCGATACCATACACCAACTTGAAAGGGATCTGTATTGTTAGTTTCTTGCAAGTGGTTCTATAGGCCCATAGTATCATTGGTACTCTTAAATCCTAGTCATCCCTTTTCACACTGCAAATATTCGTTAGTACTATCTCCAAGATCTTGTTGAATGCTTCAACTATCCCATTTTCTTGTGGATGGTAAGGTGTACTCTTCTGATGATCCACTGCAAATTCCTCCATCAAGGCTTCAACGGTCTTATTGATGAAATGTGTGCCTTGATCGCTCATAAGGATCTTTGGGCATCCAAACATGGTTATGATGTCATCAAATATGAAGTGCCCAGTTGTAGTTGCACTACAGTCCTTAACTGCTCTTGCTTTGGCCCATCTAGTCAAGTATTATGTCGCAGTGATTATGTACCTTTCTCCTGTGCACTTTCCCGGTGGGTTTATAGGTCCTACGAAATCAATGGCACATCTCTCAAATGCTTGTAGGGTCAAATGTGGTGCTAAAGGAATTTCATATCTTATGTCCGGTTTCCCAACTCTTTGGCATACGTCACAGGCTCTGTAGTAATCCTTAGCATCTCTGTGTAATGTAGGCCACCAAAGGCCAGCCCTAAGAATCTTTGGCGCAATTGCTTTCCCTGCATAGTGTCCTCCTGTGATGCCTTCATGAGCTTCGATGAGGATCAACGATCGCTCTACTTCCATAACACACCTCCTCAATATCTCATCTGGTCCCATCTTGTATAGTTTTCCAACTATAAGTGAAAAGTCAGCAGCGCGCACTACTAGTTGTTTCTTCTGGGTGATTGTATACTCACTAGGTGCCATCCCTATTGATAGGAACTTGACTATCTCTGTGAAGTGATCATCAATATTTCTAATGCCTAGCAGTTGTGCATATGGCAGTGTATCCTCCAAACTGGTCGTCTCTTCTCCATGTTCCAACCTCAACAAGTGGTCAGGACCTTTGTTCATTCTTCCTGGCTTAACCACGATTTCAAAATCGTGTTCCTGAAATAGCAGAAGCCATATGCATATTCTCCCCCCCAACACTAGCTTGTTGACTAGGTATTTCAGCATGGAGTGATCAGTAAACATTTTAAAGTGTCCTACCAAGAAGTAGTGGAAAAATTTCTACAACGCATACACCATGGCTAACCCTTCTCTCTCAGTGGTGGTGTAATCAATCTCAGTTGTGGATAGTTTCCTACTAGCAAAAGCTAATGGATGGTCAATATCTCCTTCCCTAGGTTGTTCTAACACTGCTCCTAAGGAAATAGAAGACTTATTGACATCCACATGAAACTCCTTGCTCCAATATGGGAAAACCAGAATGGGCGCAGTAACCATTTTCTGTTTCAGCGTGTCGAGGCTCTGTTGGCATTCTTTTGTCCATTGAAATTGACAATATTTCTTCAAAATATTCTCCATGGGTGTTGTAATCTATGCATATCATTTAATGAACTTCCTGTAATATCATGTATGTCCCAGTGCAGTGCGCAACTATTTGAATGAAGTTGGAGGGGACAAATCAACGATAATGGCAATTTTAAATGGATCTACCAGCAATCCCTACTTGCATACAATATGACCTAACAATACTCAAAATGGTGAGAAGCAGATGCACTTCTTCAGATTCAAGGCAATCTGACACTGCTTGCATTTTTCCAACATTAGCCTTAGACATTCAATATGATTTTTCAATAAACTAAAGACAAACCAATCATCAAAGTATGCTTCTAGAAATTTATGTAGAAATTCCTTGAATGCTTCGACCACCACCTTGGAAAAGATGGTTTGGGAATTCTTCAATCCAAATGCCATCACTGTATACTGGTAGGATCCCCATTCTGTTGCAAATGTGGTCTTATGGCGATCTTCCTTGGCAATTCGGATCTGATGGTATCCCGAAAATCCATCTGTAAAAGAGTATACCTCCTGGCCTCCTACATTGTCTAACACTTTGTCAGTGAATGGTGTAGGGAATGGTTCACACAAATAGGCATTGTTCAGCTTCCTGAGATTGGTGCAGATCCTAATATCTCATGTTTTCTTGTCTTGTACCACCATAGGGCTAATCCACTCTGATTCTTCAATGGGCTCTATAATCCCTGCTTCCAACATTTTCTCGAGCTCAATTTTCACTTTCTCCTTATATTTAGGGTTCAATCTGTAGGGTCTCTGTTTGACTGGTCTTGCATCTGGTTTCAAAAGGATCCTCATCTCTCCCATTGGCCCTTTAATTCCCTTCATATCAGTGAACTTGGTCGGAAACAAGTCTTGATATTCATGCAGTAACTCTGTAATCTTGTCAATAGTAGCAACTTCCCAATAATCTCCAACATTTGCAAGATTCGGTGTCTGCTCTGTTCCAATATTGACTTTCTTAATCTTGATTGGTTGTCCAATAAATGGTAGATCAACTCTTGTTCCTTCCACATCTCTCTGTCCTTCTGTTTCCACGATGTTCACCTTCCTAGGATCATCGTCTTCATCAACATTGATGTTGTAACAACCTTGCAGTTTTTGGAGGGATGCAATCCATTCATCCTCTTCTTGATCTAAATGGAGGCTAGAGGCCTCCTCAAATAATTTTTGTCTTACAATCTATAATTCTTGATATATTGAAGGGTATTGACTTTCAAATAAGAAGGTAGTTATAAAATTATGATTCATACCTTCCCAATCTGTAGTGATGAGGCACAGTTCTGCTTGAAGGTACTAGTTGATAATGATAGTGTCCAACATGTTAATGAATTTGTGCACCCACTTCTCTTGAGGGATGTTGCTCTAGGCTTCCTTGCAACTTCACACATGGTCCTTCGTACAACTTTGACCTGTGTACCGAACTTCGCAGCCTTCTACTTGTGTTGAGAACCGCGTTGTCATCAAAGTACGACATTGTACCCAGTCTATAATGTTGTTTTTGTGTGTCCCCCTCATCTTGCTGGTGTTTCTTTCAAGGACTCATCCATTGCCAACAATCTTTGTTGCGTTGGTACACTTTCTTAAAATTCTGACAAGAAAGTTTCTAAAGGATTCAGACCATCAAAGGTGGGTAAGTTACTTACTGTTGTGCCGATCCAGTGAACTTCTCTGGTTAATCTAGCACATTTCCTTATAGATACTTCATACATTTTGTCATGCCAGTTCTCCAGTGCTTCTTCTGAATCTGATGAACATGTGTTGTCACTTTGCCAGCTTAGGTTCCCATCAGCCGTAGGATTAATGTAATCATGTTGTCTGGTTGTTAGTTTGTATATGTTTTCCAGTTCATATGCGTGGTCTTCTTCTCTGATGGGCTCTCTGTATCGCGGAGCATCGTTGGGATCTAAAGGTGCAATGACCCTAAGGCCATGTCCTTCAAACGTCATTTGTATTTTCTTTAGATCAACCACAGTGGAATTATTGAAACCCCAATCAATTCCTAACAACGCAGGGTAAGGATAGATATCATCAACTATCTCAATCACCTCAAAATCTGCAAACGTACTTACTACGTTGATGTCCACAGGGACATGTTCTAATCTTCCAAAGGGGCTTACAGCTTGTTGATTAGCCATCCTAAGCCTGATAGGGGAATAGATCAACTTAGGTTTTCCCATTAGTGCCCAAGTTTTCTTCGTCATGACGTTGACCTCCAACCCTAAGTCAAGGACCACATAGTCTATATCATACTCTTCGATTTGAGCGCTCAAGTGTAATTCCTTATTTTTCCTTCTCCTTTTTTAGACTTGGTGTACTGCCTTATTTAGTAAGGGGTCTATCTTTTCTAGCTCATACTGTTTGATTAAATTTTGTAGCTCTTGTACAATGCTTTCATCCTGAATCAACTTAATACAAGTATATAAAAATTCCATGGGCTTGTTTACCTCTTTTCCTTCTGTTGGCAAAGCAGATTGATCGAATGCCAGAGGCATTCCATATTCTCTTAATTCTGGTCATGTCTTTGATGAAGAACCTTGGTCTACCCTGAATTCTTTTCTTGCCTCCTCAAACATTTGTTTTTCTTTCTTTGCATCAAAAGTTTGTGTCTTCTTTGCAGCTTTCCTGACTCCTGATTATTTTGTAGTCTTTCCTTGGGTCATTGTGTCTTCTCCTGTAACAACGCCTCCTCTAGTGATAACAATGACTCTAGGGTCCTCTCCTGAGGTTCAATGCATATCAGCTGCACTTGTGGGTTTTGCTGAGGTTCTCATCTCTCCTGAATCTTAGCTAGCAGCATAGGACAATCTTCTATAACATGTTTGAATGAATTATAGTAGCTACAAGTAGTACAAGGGTTCTGACAATCCCTTTCTAAGTGTCCTGGTTGCGTGCAGTTGTAACAGATGATATGTCCTCAACCTAGACCCATACCTCCTCCTCGTCCTCTTCCTCTGAATCCACCTCGAGGATTGAAGTTTCCTCTCCTAGGGGAGTTATACTGCGCAGTGCTTCCTTCTTGTTGTATTTCACCTTGAATTTTTCATATATATCTTGACCTTTCATGCATGAGGTCATAATCCCTATCATCATGCCCCATGGACTTACAGAAAATGAAATACAAATTTGTGGGTGTCTGAACATATTTTTTCATGTAATAGCACTCCCTAGGGCGATGCCTATTTCTGCATACTTCACACCAGGGTAGGGTGACTTGCTTCAAAGGGCTCGGAGCTCCAGAGGCCAAGTATTCATGAAATAGGGGACAGTTTTCCTTTTCATGGCCTTCTAATTTTCATCTAACACACCAAATGTCTTCTCTTTTATCTTTTCCCTTGTTTTTCTTCATATCTTCGACCTGCAAAGACAAACTAGTTAGATGACACAAGATTTGACTCATACCTGAGTTGGATTCTCCCATAGGGGATGATTCTAACTTCATGGTGATCTCTAGTGCCTCAGCCTGCGAAGAAATCTTCATTTTCATCAGAGGAACTTTGATATGGGGTAAGAGGGCAGCAATGAACCATTCCTTATTCTTCTCATCTGGGATTTGAAAACTCAGATGGCCTGTCAAAGTCTTAAATCTATGATCGAACTCCCACACTGGTTCAGCTATTCTCTTCTTGATTTCTTTTAGTTCTGTAATGCACTGTGATTCTGACTTAGGTTTCTTGAATTCAGCAATTAGCGAAGTCTTAATGGAATTCAATGGTTTAGGTGTAGCTCCTTGGACAAATTTCATGTACCATCTCAGTGCACGATCTCTTAGAGTAGTGCTAAACTGAGCTCATTTTACAGCTTTGTCGGTGATATTCTTAATACTCCACACAGCTTCACAGATAAACCAGTGTTGTTCAGGGTCTTCAGATCCATCTCCTCTAAAGGTGGGTAACCTCATCTTGTCTGCCATAGATCTTCCTAGGTTTCCTGACTGAGTATGCAGTGGACTACTAGTGACAGTGCTTTGAATGCTTTGGTGACTTTGATTACTTTGATTGCTTAATGTTGATGAATCAACAAGAGGAATAATAGTACTTACTTCAACAGTCTACGCAGTTCCTGAAGTTTCTGACTCTTCCTGGCGAGGCTCTTCAACTTTCCCTTCCTCTACCCTAGCGGTTTATAAATGCTCTTCGTCCGTCAGATCTGCCTCTTCTCCAATGTAGAAACCCTCGTCCCCGTAGTTCTACTTAAATAGGTTCACAATATGAACTTCTCTGAATTCTCTCCAACTACTCATATGTCCACCCTTTGTGTCGTTTTCGTTGTCTGAATTCTTGAACATCAGCCTTTCTGAATCTGTCCAACTACTATATCTTCAATATGTTCTTCTCATGCAATAACATCTTGATCCTCAACTTTAGAAATTGTAAAAATTTTCCTCTGGGTCCCTTGAAAAAATATCTCTCGGCTTGGCTATATGACTCTACTTTGTCAACAACAAACTCGGTTATGTACCCCCAAATGGTGTTATCAAATCAGTGGTCTACTGCTCTTGACATGGCGCTATCGACTCTCTTGACCTTCTTGATCAGCGCTAACGTCCAAACCACAGGAGGTCTAGATCTGATCTCAAACTGGGTATCAGCTAACCTAGCTAACCATTCATATAGATCCTGATGGATTCCTCCAAAGAAAATCTCGTGTATATCAATCCTTTGTACTAAGATTAGATTTTTTGTTCCGGACTTCAGCCAATTCCTTTTCTTGATCCTCTATCCACTTTTGAATCTCTGTCTTTGATGGAAACCACCTTGGCATTCCCTCAAGAAGATTCTTGTCCCAGCAACAGAACCATTTTTTGGTATAGGGGCATACCTAGGGTTCAACTCCAAGAGCGCACCAATAAGCCCTAACTATTGGCCCTTTCGGAAACACCTACAAGGCAGATGCAATGTCACCTGAAGTGGCTATGGGGGGGTTGTAGGACAAGGATGTCTACAACCAAGGGGAATATCAAGTGGATCTAATACAAGAAAAACACATGTATATATCCAATACCCTCTTAGATCTACTCTGCACAACTATCTATCAGATCTAACACAGTAATGCAATAACAGTATATCAAAGGACAAAGAACATAGCATCAATCACACACAACACAAGATATACGTGGTTCACCCTCTCTCTAGGGCTACGTCCACAGAACTGTGCTTTATAATATATAAGATGAAGCATACAGTTCTTGTATGCGCTCTTAGCTAGCATATCTTCTTTCTCTCCTCTCTGTCTCTCCCCTTCCTGCGCACCCAGCTGAAGATCTTACAATACCAGAAGGATCTTACACTTAGCACTTCTCTCTCACACACAATAATCACTCATGCCAATAACAAAACTAGAATGAACCCTCTTCCCTCATCTAGGTTCTTATTTATAAATTACAATCACTCACCGACAGCCTCAAACCGAGACCTAGGTGTCAAAACCCTAGGTCAACTTGACCCGCATTTTTAGGGCTTTTCTATCCTATCTTTCCTTCCTTCTCACGCGGTGCTCCAAGGGATCCAATGGTGGACTTTTTCGCTTGCTGAGTTGTCCACGATTCGTCTTCCTTGCTAATCTGTCATCCTTAATCTCCTTGTCCAACGGCTTGCTTCCTTTTACTTTGCTCCGTCTTTTCTGCTCTTTTGCTCACTTCAGCCCAGTAACAGTCACTGTGTCTTCCACACAGTTCACATTTTTCCTTTTCTTCCTTGATCTTTGCTTGCTTCCATAACCAAGGGCCAACACCCACTCCGTTATGGGTTGTATACCATCACCAAGGTTGTGGGTGATAATGCTTTCGAACTCAACATTCCTCCTTTCCTTGGCTTGCACCCAATGTTTAACGTGGATATCCTTCGACCGTATTTCCCACCATTATTGAACACCTCAGAGATAACAGAATGACTGACACAAACATAGCTCAACCCCGACTACATACAGCAGGAATCCAGTGATCATATTGTGGACAAACAGATCAAGGGCACCCGCTAGCAAAGGATCCATCTTTATCGAGTTGTCAAAGCAGGGTAGCTCCTACACCAAGGCAAGTGGCTCACCCAGGGCCAAATTCAATAGAAATTTTCTCATGATGGGGGAAATCAACGCAATGGAGACCATTGCTTCCTAAGGGGGGAGGATGTCAGTATCCTCCCACCCATTCCAAGTGGCTCATTTTGGCAGTTTTCTAGTTTGCCAGTTTTCCCTAGTTTTCGGGTCCCTGACTTGCGGAGCCGTTCGAGGCCCTAAACAATGTTTTTTTAGGGCTCGCCACAGTCAAAATGACCTTTTATAGATAGCAAAAAAATGTGCAGTCCTCAGATAGACCTTTCCAACGAACTATCGTGTGCCTAAAACAAAGATCACATGCAAAAGTTACGACCCCGGGAAGTTGATGTACTAACTTACCCAAACAGGGCCCACGTGACTTTTGGTGCTTCATCTCCTAGGGTTAGGTTTTTTGGATGTCTAGGGTTTTGACATTCTTGTTTATTGTAAAAATTCCTTCGGGGCCTCATTGTAATCATCTTCTTGCGAATGAGCGCAACCGTCACATCTCTTCTCAGAGATAAGCCGCCACCATTCTAGCAAGCTTGTTTTCGTTGTATTTTACAGTTTCAACTTATTTCCTTATTGAATAGAAACCATTTTTATTGTATATATGTTATTCTGTGTTAAGCAACTTTTGATAATAATATGTATTCATTTTGTTCTGCAAATATATTCTGGATCAAGCATCTCCTATTTTGAGGCTAGTTTCGACCTACTTTTGTTTTCCATTTTCGTGTACCTCAATGATTAACACAACTCCTCTTCCATTAGAATCATAAGTGGAAATCATAATTCCTCATATATAACATTAGCATAATAACTATTCAAAGGATGGGTGTTTGAATGACTAGTTATCTGAGGTCTTGTACAAAGAACCTAATGTCGATTGTAGGGGGACCTGCCTTTAACTAGAAGGTGTCCACCAAGGGGAAAATCACTTATATATTAGCAAAGAAAGGCCTAAACCTAATAAATCAGAGTGAACTAGTGGTAGGAATAGATAGAAGAGATGGAAACCTAAAATGAGTTATGCAAAGAAATTGAATTGAACTAGGCGTTTCCTTCGCATTTGTATCGGTCTTGATTTTATAGACTCAACAAGATGCTAATGTTTAGAAGGGAATACAGTTTCTAACGCTTAGTGCATCGAGCCTTAACCTAAAGTTAGTGAAGGGCCTAGTAATGGCTAAAGCATAAAGAAAGCTAGTTTGGAGGGGACTAACCCCAATCATTTACTTGAGCTACCTATATCTTTTCCATATGTAACAAATGTTGGTGCTAAATACCCATGTGTTTAACATGCCATTATTGATCGATTTGCATTCAATCCAGAACTATAGGTTTTTATTTAACATGTAGATGTAGGTTTTCATAAATCTCTTAACATTAGGCCCATGCATGCATTGAACATATCAAGTAAGTTTGCATCACATCATCCATTTGTCAAGTATCACACATGTGTGAATTCATGGGTAACGCATGGATGAGATGTTGCACATGTCATTGCATTGATGACCTGTGGAAGCAATACATGGCATTGCATTGATGACCTATAGAAGCAACACACTCAACAACAATCTAGGTAGACCAAATATTAGAATCATAAAACTATGGGAAACCATTGAAACCATTGAACAACTAGGGAACCAAGGGAAACTACAATGTTCAAACCTTCACTCTTCCCCACATGCTTTTCTCATTAATTAACATCCCTAGAACAATCATTGCATAATCAATCTAGTTTCTATTTATTATTTATAGGTCGAGTGATTGATAAACAATATCAATTATTTATACACGTTATAGATGTATTATAATACACGTTATAGATGTATTATAAAGTAAGTATATATCACTTAATATGGAACAATGCAATCACATTAACATGATATACAATATCAATTATTTATACAAGTTATAAATGTATTATAAAGTAAGTATATATCACTTAATATGGAACAATGCAATTACATTAACATGATATTTATAATAATATATAAAAATTTGAGATATATATGTAATTTTAATAATAATTTAAGAATTAATATAATATTTACAATAATAATAAAAAGATTTAAATTTTAAATTAAACCATTAATTTAATCTATTAAAATAAAATTATCTTTATATTAAAAAAATCAAAATATAAATATGATAAAATATAATTTAGTCTTTTTTCTTTTTTATTTTCCAAAAATCACACAAGAACCACACACTAGTGTTCAAAATAAAGCAACTTAAAAAATGTTGTACATGTTAAAAAAAAAATGAACACACACTACAGCAACCTTCATAAACATACATTCATAGATATTACTCATATATTTTAAAAAAACAAGTTAGAAAAAAAATTTGATAATTATAATAAATTTGATAACCTTAAAAAACACTTATAAAACCCTCGTAATTCTTATGAAAAAATGTAATTAAAAGAAGCCTACAGCATAAAATAGTGAATTTGGGATAAACAAAAACAAATGTGGCGATACATTCAGACAAGTGGCTCCTAAATTGGTGTCGCAAGTTATTTCTGAAGAGTGAAATAAACGTGTTGAAGTAGAACGTCAGAGAAGCGGCCGCTGGCGACCCTGTTGGCGGCTTCTCCGCTACAAAGAAGGCGGTTTTTCGGCCAAAGTACGACCAATGATAAAAAAAAATTACCTTTTACCATCACCAACGTCATCACCAACGTGGAGAGAATAATTAAACGATGAATCACAGTGCATCAACCAAATCCACGTGGTAACCTTTAATAACCTAAGGAGAGAATAATTAAACAATGAATCACAATGCATCAACCAAATCCACGTGGTAATTTTTAATAACCTAAATACAAATAACATTTAGAACCCAAACAATACAAATATCTGAGAGATATTCCCTAACAATTAACTTCTTCTTTTGAAGAGGTTGGATATGCGATATCATCATGCTACTTTTTTTCAGACAAAAGTGAATACTATACTTCATGTAAAATGATAGAAGCCACATGCGTTTCATGGATTTATCAAATATTTAAAAAAAATGAATTTATAATTTTATTTAGATTAAAAATTTCACATATTATTTAATATTACTTATTTCAAATATATATTTAATATTATAAAATTTTATATAGCACAATAATTAATTTTTTTGAAATGTTCATATTTTTTAATTTACCTTTTAAATTTTTAGTACATAAAACCTATATTCAACTTTTATGAAGGATATGAATAGCCATAAAGTAGTACAGAAGTTTAATAATTCAAGCTGCTTCCAGAACCTTACCAACCCCTTAATGGACATTCCAACACATTCTAAGCCATTGAGTCGGTTGGGCCAAGGACTGCAAATCCCTAAACACTCGTCCTTTGACTTTCGTACTTGGGCCAAGTTCTGTAAGAAAAATCTAAAAAGTCTAAGAACGTATGCACATTTTGGAACACTCCAAAGTCTCTGCGTAAAATTATATAAATACACTGGAATACATTAATAATTTAGATGAATAAAAATTCCGTTAATTTGTCATGAAAATTGTCTCGAGATACTTCAAATCAAGTAACAATGAAAAAAACCCATCGTAAGTATAAAACACCAAAATAAGGCGATGCATATTTCTGGGGTGTTTCCCATAATTAGCCAACTACATCCTCTGTATATGACAATCTGTGCATTAAATTATTTCAATCTGTACATTGGAAAGCTGAAACTATTTCAGGAGACAATAAAGTCTCACTTTTGTGGAAGATATAATAATTATCAGAGTTCATGATGCAATGTTAAATGTGTTCAGGAGGGAGCAGAAACACTAAGAGATAGAAGTGAAAAATAGTTTCAGCTTTCAGAAACACTGTAAATCTTAAACACTCGCTCCACTGTAAATAAGATTGTAGATACATCCAGTGAATAGAAGGGTAGACTGTTCATATCTACGAGGAAGTGCATAGATAAGCAGTGCAGAATGCTACCCATGAGCGATTCGTTCAGACTCAGCGTGGAGCTTGCCCAACCGTCGCCCGCCCAAACCTGGCTCTGTGCCACCGTGGAGTCTGCTCAACTGTGCCACCGTGGAGTCTGCTTGGGTAACCCCTAGTTTTCTAATTTTTAATTTGTGAAATGTGGAAGAGATGGTTTGGTTACACCCTTGTATTCTAGTTTTTAATTTGTAAAATTTGGAAGAGAAAACCATAAGAGATAAAATGTTATAGGTGGTAGTTCTATAAAAAAAAAATACATAACAAACCTTGTTAATGATGGCATGAGTGAGATAAAAACCTTGGAAACTTTAAGCTTAAAGACCCTACATTTTAGAGGGGGAAAACCATGCTTAACGTATGGAGAACAAGGTTTGATATCACTTCACATAAATGGATTGAAGGTGAAATATCAACATCAATATTTAGGCCTTATTATCTGGAGAATTTCTTGATACCCCCAAAGCGGGGGAAAGGGAACGTCGAAAAAATCCAGAATTACCTTTCCTTTATTGATGGGTTCACTTAACCATATTTGTATTCAAGCTGGATGGGTTTAGTAGCATTGAGGTTTCGACCTCATTATTGTACACATTTACTCCTTTATCTCCTCGATTTGCTTTCATCTCACGCCCAACAATATATATTTTAGTCTCCTAAAGGACATAGTCTCCTTGGACTCTTGAGAGTGGGATGGCTTTTGAAAAGTATCCTGCAAGAAGTGACAAACATTTCATATTCATAAACCTATAATTTAATGGATCAAGCAACCCTACAACAGAAACATGGCACAATTATATCCTTTGGTTCAAGCATCTAGTATACCTTGCAGGCAGTTATATTTGTCGTCTTATCTTGCCAACAACCACCATTATTTTTCAAAAATTCTTGTAGTTCCATATCTGGATTGGGAAAACAAAAAGAGTTACTTCCATGTATTAATATTGCACTTTAAGATGCCTTATTCCTGAAAATTCAAGGTCTATGGCTATGCAACTAAAATTAAACCACCCATAAAGAAATTGACCTTCACTCAAGCACATAGTTGGCTCAGTAGTTTCTTGAAATCTTGCACAAATTGCCTTCAAGACAACCCCTTTGTCCAATTTTCTTGCAATTAGAACATGTTAGTTTGCCACATTTTATTCTTGCATTTGTGAAAGATAGAATGTATAGGAAGTAAGGATGCCAACCTCTATAGTGTATGTTGTTAATAATAAGAGTGGGAAATATAGTGACATCACCTTGAGATCCATGTCCAAGCTACAAAAAATATAGCACCATGAACTTTCCATAACAGTTTCTCTAATATAAGGGAATCAATGACAGCATCACCACATCATAAATGTTTGCCACATGGACACTATAGCAATAAATTTTAACAAATATGGAATAAATGATAGCTTATATGTTCACAACTCTCAGATAAAAAATGAGAAGTAACAAATGGAGTACAACTAAACTAACCTATGCATTTTTCTCTTGTTTCAAAATAGGGTTCTATGTATTTGCATTTGGATCCCCCATTAATTTTTCTATCTTTTTTGCATTTGGATCCCCCATTAATTTTTCTTCATTGGACACCTAATATGGAAATCAATGACATAATCCCACCAATCCTAGGGTCTATTACTTTCATTTGCAACTTTGAAAATACACAATTGCCTCAAATTTTCAAGTACAACATCTTTATCATGGTAGTCCATACTGAAATCATGTTCTGGATCAGGTGCACAATATCTTCCATTTTTCTATATTTTTCTATATTTTTGGCATCCAAACCTGACAAAAAAATGTTCTTGCGTTGAACCAATCAACTGCGACACTTATTACCTATAACTTTAGGCATATTCTACAAACTGATTCTCACTAAAAGTAGAGTAGTTATAAGTCTTGAAGTGCTTTAAAATTATTGTGAATAATAGAAAGAAACCCACCTAGAGACTGCATCACACTTTCTGCACATTCCTTCTTGTATGTTTTCTCCTTCATTGGACACCTAATATGGAAATCAATGACATAATCCCACCAAGCCTAGGGTCTATTACTTTCATTTGCAACTTTGAGAATACACAATTGCCTCAAATTTTCAAGTACAACATCTCTATCATGGTAGTCCATACTGAAATCATGTTCTAGATTAGGTGCACAATATCTTTCATGATTAATGCATTGAGCCTTGCACTGTGTGCACTCCGTACTTATAGTAAATGCTTGGGGACAATACCAGGTGATATAGTGAGGAGTTGATTTAGTCTTATCCATGCATCATCCAATGTATTCTTAGTAAGCTAGGGCACAAGACTCGAGGATATTCTTCACAATCTTGCAGTTCACTAATTCATGCAAAGAAAAATGGTATTTTTGAAATTTAGTTCAATTCTATCCTATCTCATCTAGGTCAATTCTATTCAAGGCAAAACATGATGCTCCATTTGGGGGCTATTTCGAGCTACCTTATCCACCTCTTTTGTAGTTCTTCTAGAGGTAGATAAGGCACACCACTTTAACTTATTTCAAGCAATCTTCACCATTATTCTTGTCAAATCTAGTGCACCCTATCCTTAGGGTTTCATGCATGAGTTGCAATGATTGTTCAGATTAATTTTCTCTTTTGTCTCTTCTATTCCAAGCCAAGCAAGGCACATCACTTAGGGAGGATTGGTCTATTTAATGTAGATTCAAATATTGGAGAGGCGACTCCATCACTTTCTGAGCTTTGGTATTTCCTTCATTCTTTCCCATTCTCATTTTCCACTCCATTTTGTACCGCACTTACTCTCTCATTTGAAGGTAACACATGTTCACAAGGTTTCACAAAGATATATCAAAGATTGCATGGATGAAATCTTCAGTAGTGATTGGATCTAATAATTTCTTAGAGCTTGTTTGTAACCCTTCCTAGTTTTTAGGAGAAAATTTGATTCTCTTTTGTTGTTGATTGGACATTGTACTCGTATCTTCATTTTGAATAAAGGAAATCAAATCATTTAACAGTGTATTGATGTTTACGTGTGTGCAAAAATTCATCTTCCAATTGCTTTCGTAGTTTTCAAGTTGGAATTCAATGTGTTGTTTGAATCTTTGAGATTTGACACATTCACCTCACTGATTTTGTTTCTTTCTTGACTCCATTTCCCGAAACCATGTACCATAATTGATAGGACCAATTGTCATAAAAAATCACCTTAATTTATTGAAATTAAAGTGAAAATATGTCATTTATAGGGCACAACTATTGTTGTTTTGAAATTAGTTTTGAAGAAACATGGAAATATTATCACGGAGTTATGTATTTTTTAGCTGATTTGACAATTTAAATCAATAATCTAGAATTTAGCTTTTCTGATTTGAAGAAATTACTACCATATTTGAAGGAAACATTGAACTTTATCACGGATTTGGAGCACCATTTTCCCAAGAATTTAAAGGCAGGCTTCAATCCCTTCATGCAAACCCCCTCAGATTGCCATGAATCAATCTCACAATGAGAGGGTGTGTGATTAGTGACAAGGCACACCCCTAGTGGTTATCCAAATTCTTTGGATCACATTTTATCCAAGGGTATTTCTAGGTTATAACAGGTCTATCTATTTATACTTATGCTTGCAGCAGTTTCCGTGCTTAACTCCAATTTCATAGCATACAGGGCAATTCAGGAGTTAAATTAGGAGTGATGAAGATAAATGTGTGAGGGGTTGGGGGTGGGATAAACAATGCCACTGTTCTAGGGGATTCTTCTATCATAGTACGTCATTTGCAATGTAAGACAACTCTACAAGATGTCTTCCTAGAAAGACTCGTCAAGAGTTCAAGTAGCAGAAGAGTTTTAAAAAATAGAGTTTTTCCAGGTCCTGTGCATCTATAATTCAAGTGTAGACATCCAAGGCAATTTCAGAGTTAAATTAGGAGTGATGAAAATAAATGTGGGGGTGGGGGTGGCAGGAAGCTTGTTCAACTACCCCCACCAATGATACCAACTAATTTATGACTATGCATCATAAACCTGAGTGTCAACCCAAGCATGCAAAAGACAACTAGAAGTTAATGCCCCTGCAGAGGTGCATGCTCTTTTATTTCACACTGGATGGATTGGGTATTATCAAGGGCACCAAAATGAGGATGGTCATTGAATGTGGTTTTATTTTTCTTCTGTGGAATGTTGGGTTGGCATGCTCTTTTATTTCACACTAGATGCATTAGGTATTACAAGGGAAACAAAATGAGGATGGTCCTTGACTGTGGTTTTATTGTTCTGTTGTGAAATGTTGGGTTGGCAGCTCCAATGGTTTCCCTAGCACTTGAGCATCTGGTTCCTGAGAATGGTTGCAGCCTTTGGTCATTGAAATGTTTTCATGTGGGTTGGCAAGGGAAGGATTCTGGTCTTTATGAGCTCTCTTGTGTGTCGGAATATGCATAACACCTAGCCATGTCCAGTAATCATATCCAACCTGGTCTATGTTATGTGTGATTTATCAGATGTCAGGAAAGGAATAAAGAATGTGAGCACCATATTTCAAAGGCACAATGTGATTTATCAAATTATTCTAGGAGGTGGTTGAGATGGTAGAATGATTGGGAGTATAAGTTTGCAGTGCAGACTTGAACCTAGGACCAACAAGCAACTGAGACTGCTCTTCAACTGTTAGTGTTTCAATAAAAAGACAAGGAATTTGTAGATTTCATGCATAGTCATTAGGGGAGGTGTGAAGAACTGGCAGAAAGAATAGACTCCCTACACTCCTTAATTTAAAATATAGCAGCCCATATTCAACTTCCAACAAAACCCATGCAGTCATGTTCATCTCGGAGGAAACCTCTAAACATCATTGTCCATTCAAGGCGTTCTGGGACTATGCCACAAGAGGGGACATAGAAGGGTCGTCGATAGAGATGTGGACATGCAATCAACTAAACACATCATGGAGAACCATGTTGGCCTTAAGGAAGCAACCCCTCAAGGTCCAGTATTAATGTAGCTCTCTATGTTTATCATGTTTAATTGGGTAGTCTTTTTGCTAAAACAATATATATATAACAATATACTTCCGAGACATATAGGATTAGGGGTTGGGAAGGGTGGATAGAACAATGTTTGGGTGAAAATTTTGGTTTTTTAGACCTTTAGACTGGTAGATTACAGTTAGACTTTTTATATTTCGTATTATTACACTGACTTGTTTGACCCCTTTTTTAGTACAAATCTTAACCGTTACTATTAAAAAAAATTAAAACGCCTACACAGACACCCACTAAAATTAAAACATATGTCACAAAGAACCATTAAAATAATCATGTTCATATACACCCATTTAAATTTAAATCAGTATAAGAGGCATCCACTAAAGTAGCAAAACCATCACTGAGACTCGTTAAAAGTAAATCCACGATCATGACGACCCGTTGAATTTAAAGCCACTCAGACACCCATTAGAATAAAAACCATCACATCAAAAACCGACTAAAGATTAAAACCACTATCAAAGAAGCTCATTATAATTAATACCATTATTACATACATTCATTAAAATTAAGGGTTTCACTTAACAAATAAAAACACAGACAATGTTTTGGTAAATTTAAGGGTTTGTAACATAACCAACCTGGCCTGTATGCGATAACTTGTGTTGTTTGAGATGAGCAGGTTTATTAAATGAAACCCTACACTTTGGACAAACACATGGGGAACTCCTTTGGCTCTGGTCCTCCGCCTTTGAAGCAAATCTTTCATCATTTTCTAGGACTTCTCTTTGCCAATAAGCATATGAAACGCTATTATCAAGATTATCCATGTACATGGGATTTCATGGGACGATTAAAGGTGCAAGAAGCCTACTCTATGGCTAGAGATTATGTGAAGCTTGAGAAGAATGTGTTTCAATCTTATGATTCCACAAGTTTTGCATAAATAACGACGAAGATCCTTGGGGCGCTTGGAGCCCTTCTCTTCCTTTGTGGCCATTCTAAAATGACAGACAACAGTTTGGAACCCTACCCATGATAGAAGAATACACTTGAGGAAATAGGATTGTTAGGTTTTAAAGGGATGGTGGGGTTTCCTTTATTTATCCCTTTGATCGTGGCTCTTGCAATATGCTTCGGCTCTTCTAGTTTGTCCATATTGTATAAGTCTACCACTCTCATGATCGCATGGATGAATTCAATGTTCTGTCAGTTCCTCTCATGAGCTGCAGACAATAGATTCAATGTATTTCATATTTGGCAATAAAGCATAGAAACCTGCCTTATCTAGCCACATAAAGAAGGAAAAAAATAAAATAGCATGAATTGCATGGAGAATAAAATGACCTTCTGGTAGGACAGGCATCTTTGCAAATCCTGGACAATAGAGAGTCACTCGAATATTTAAAGACAAAATCTCAAACCTTAGACACTCAACCAGTCCTTTAAGGGCATGTTTAATTGTTGTGTATATGCCATACCCATAGCAAGGATGTTGCAGTTTTATGTTATGCCACATGTATTAGCTATGAAGGGTACCTCAATTGATATAACTATCATGTTATTTTATCATCGATTCAAATTTGGGATTTACCATAGAAGCCAACGATCCCATGAGAACAATGGATGTCGGATTTGATTCAAACCTACCATATATCGGGGTAGAGGAGGAGGCGTCTTGGGAGACCATTTGGGCTAGCGCCTCCTCTTGGGGGTTGGCATATTATCCTAACTAGAAGAAAACCATCGTTGAGTACCCGAAACAATGACAAACCCCATGATCACATGAAAACCAAAAAAATCTCTCATGTTCTTGCTTCTTGCATGTATAGAGCCGCTAGAGCCTCACTCGGGATCTCAAACCGCTTCTTCCATGTACAGAGTCGCTAGAGCCTCACTTAGGATCTCAAACCATAGATATTATGTTGTGATATGAATCCACCAATTGTTCCTACAAAAAACAAGATTCTAACCATCCACGAGGTTTAGAGTTCAATCCTCGGCGAAGTGAGCCGAATCCACCATTTCTTCATCCAACAAACAAAAATTTGACCGTCCACAACTTTCAGAGTTTGATCCCCAGCTAAGAGAAGTGAAAAGAAATGAAAAATACCTATGTCGTCCCACCATAGAGAGCCATGAGTTGCAAATATCAAGGAAAGTTGCAAGGTGGTGACGAGTTCCATAAGTCCACAGGTCTCACATGCGGTGCACAAGTTTGACAGAGCATTGAGGATAAGATATACATAACTGTCAAATGACACTTGTTGGAATTTAAGTGGATTTAAACAAATAACGCATGTTGGCTTTCCACTGGCTTTGGACAGACGACGAAAATCCCAGGGGAGCCGCCCCTTAAAAGAACGCCTTCAGCGTAACTAAAACTTAATCTAAAAACTTGAAATAGAAAAAAATAAACTCTACTTGTAACAAATGAAGCAAGGCATAAGATTAAAAAAAATGAGATAAGAGTAGAACGTAACCATTATCACCACTCCCTAAATGCATCATACAAAAACTTGAAATATCTAACCAATTTCCCATATAATTGTGTTGTATGTGACTTTGGCTCTTGTATGTGATCACATGAATGCTCAATGTAATAATGATTGTAACCACTCTAGTAATCAAGTTTTGCTTGGCGTTAGATGTCCACATATTCAAGCCGGTGTGCTCAAATAGACATAATATATAATGACTAATCTATAATGGCTATGTGCTTTGGTGGAAATTAAACTAGAAGTTGTGCATGAAGTTGTCCAATTTATAGGGCCACATTTTCAACTAAATAGTTCCTCAATATATAAAACCATTATAATATCTTATGTTCTATGTAATCATTAACTATACAGTTGTAGATATTTTACTCAATAGTTAAACCATTGTGTTTTAAAAAAGTTATAACCCATCTGATGAACATAGTTCATACTTGCACACATTACATATATATGTATAAAATTGTATACATCCATGAAGAGGTAAGGTTATCTCCATAAAAAATTTAAAGATTGGGAGTGAATCTCACCTCACATCTTGGTACCTTATTTAAAACTGCTAAAATACATTATTTATCACCCAACAACCTTGGGTACTCTTCTTTCCACATGGTACACATGGGGTGGAAATGAAGACAGTATCCCTCTCATTTATTTGAATTCATCATTCTTGTATCATTCATTCCATAATTATATCCACTCTCCTCCCATAAATTTTCCAAGTAACAAAATCCCCTTCTCTTAAAATTCTCCCTTGTTAATCGCCTCCTTACTCAAGCCACATGTCTCCTGCAAAACGTAATTACACGTGTGAAAAGGTTTAAGAATTCCCTTTTATCCTTTTTCTTCAATTATACTAATGTTGTTAATGATGTTTACCATCCTTTCTAAGACCAATAAGGTTTATTAGATAATAAAAGGAATCAAGGTCAATATTGTTTAGAATATTATGTCAATGAGAATACCGAGATCATTAAAATTTTCATAAGAATTGAGAAACATTAGAGTTTTCATAAGCAATGAGGTCTTGAGGATTGATCGAGTTATGCAATTGGATAAAGTTACACCTTTAGAATGAGCTCAACGGAGATGGTGTTCATTCACAACCTCCTTTATATCACAAATTCTATAAATTTGTTCATCTTAAGACATTTTTAGGTTAGTCAAGTGATGTGTCACTATGTACATCATGACCAACATTGATCATGATAGTGACAATATTCATTGTGTTCTTTATACCTTAAATATTGGAAAAATAGTTTAATCTTTGTAAATCAAGTTTTTTCATATATTAAACCTGAAACCATTAACAAAACCATCATTATATTTCTTAAGACATTATTTATACAACAAATGCATGAAGAGGTAACAAATTTCCATGAAAGATTCAAAATGTTTTCCAAAACTTTTCTTGTCAATTTGTTAGCCTATGGCTTACCTTAACCAATCACTAAGTCTTAATTGTCACCTATATTTGTATTATTCATTTAGCATATTAGTAATATATCCTCTAGTGATGACCAATGAGTTAGTTAATATTGCCTAGCCTAGTCATCATGCATGATTTTAGGATCTAGAGAAAATATCTCTATGAGGTGGCATCACCCATTGTACTATAAATGTGTAACATTGGTGTGAATACTAAAGTGTTGGCTAGTGAACCTTTTCTGTCATCATGTTGTTCTTGTGCATATTTTATCAATTGGTATTAGAGCTCCTTTAGTTCTTAAGGACCTGTAATCTTAAGATTCATAGTATTGTTCCGTGGAAGATGAAATATGAGATGATGATGATTGTGCAGAGATGATAATTGTGAAAAAGAAGAAGAAGAAGAAGAAGAAAATGCCAGTAGAGATTGCTCATCATGCTCGAGACCCCACATGTATACTAAAGGAGATATGCATCTACTAAAAATCATTCACACATTTTTGAAGATTATGTGGATATGGAATTCAAGCGAACAACCTCAATTCTCTACCTGAGCAAGAAACAAGCGGATATGATACATCAACGACCATCCTTCGTGTCTAGATAAATGAAAAACAAGTTATGATCTGTCAAATTTGATGTGTAACTATCAGATCTAAAGGGTGGTTGTGGAAATCCATCCACGCTCGACGCAAATCAAATTATAAGGTTGCAACGCTGATAAAAAAAAAGTTGAATAATGCAACATCGATCAAGCTTAATGTAGAGGATCCTTAGAGAGGTTTATCTCTGATCTGGTGTGTTTTATTTATCAACATTGGTAGAGCACTATTTTCTATGAGAAATTCACTGTGTTTTCTTCTTCTTTGGGGTTTTTTATACGGTCGATCATAATTATCCTGTCTTATATGTGTTGAGATCTGTACAACAATCTGTGACCTTATTCTTTTCCAAGTATGTGTGTTATAGCGGCCTCTGATTTATGGTTTTTCACCAATGATTAAATGATATTCGAACATGGATTTCAGAAATAAAGGGTATTTGTACAAGTACTAGAGAAATGGTATGTTGGAGTCCTTGGATCACCATAGCTATGCAGGGATTGTTTTTCAGTTCTTAAATTCCCTAGGCATTCCCACTCTGATCGATTCATTAGAATTTAGATCTATCTCTTCTTGGTCCATAGAAAATGCTCTCAACGACTATTTGGAACCAACGTGATTGCCTGTGAATTTTGGCCCTCCTTATGTAACCATAATTTATTGTTTTGGCATTGTTCTGTTGTTCTGTTGTTTTGTCAGTCCAACTCATGGTTCCTTCCAAATTTTCTTATGGCAACCACTGTGATCTCAGCTCCTTCCATGACTAACCACACATCCAACCAATTATCTCTCTCGTGTTCTGATCCACGCAATCCATGCAATTGTCCAAGGATATCCGGCATGGTCTATTTAGATCTATTTATGTATCATCTGTTGCATACAGATTGTTCTTTGACCAAGTCGAATTTGGAAGATTAGCAACTAATGTTGATTGTTGTGCCGACTGGACATAGATCTGTTCCTGCATGTATGTATTATTTGTGATCCTTCCCAAAATCTAAACTGATCTGAGTAAAAGTGGCTCAATCACACGATATCGGTTGCCAAGAGTCAACAATTCACGCCCACACATAGAAATATATGTCCATGTGCCTTCTCCAGCGCTTGGCATGGTGGTTTATGATGGTTTGGCACAACGTTTTTCCATACGATTGGAGAGTACAATGATTTAGAATTCCATGATCCTTAAAAATGGAGCTGCACCCAAATCTGCGCCAAAAGAATATCAAAGTGTGTGTTGGCAGTGCAACAATAGCCAACCATATCATAGCATGTTGGAACATTCATGAGATTGTGTTGCGGCATTGGATACTGCAAAGAAGAAGGGATATCCTCATAAATTGATCCACCTCAGCAATCTATGTCAAGAAGCCCATGCGCCATTTACATCTGGAATGAGAGTTGTAACATTGAAGGTATTGGCTTAATCCCACATGCCATCTTTACATAAGAACACCTTTTTACATATTGAAAACTATCATTTCTTCTGATTAAAAATGAATTGAGGCCTTAGCCCCCGGGGGGCAGCTTAATTGGCAAGTGTCGTGATATAGCGTGTTATGTACGATGAGGTTTCAAGTTCAAATCCCCCCGACTTACCCGTGCCTGCGGAAGGGGCATACGTATGGCACCTGGAGGTTATAGTGGTAGCGGTCGGAATCGACCCCGTGTCACGCGAGTACGAGACCGGCCCAGATGCCGATTCCGCTAGCATAAAAAAATAAAAAAATGAATTGAGGCCTTTGTGGTGGAGTGTTTTGCTTTGAACTATTTGATGTTAATAGTGGTTGTGAGGGTAGAATTTGTTTTTACCAAAGTAAATGTTCCAAGTTGTAATATTGATAAAGGGAGACTAAAGGGATCAAAATACATTGTCAAAGTAAAGGAATAAATTTGGCAAAATAATGGATTTTGATTTGAATTCATGCCTTGGTGGCATAATATAATTTTCCCAATAGTTTCATACCTTAAAACTACCTTAGGTGGTATAGTTTAAAGTACTTATCACTTGTGGTATTTAATTGGAGGTATAAGGAGGGTCCTCAATATTTCGGAGATTCCACTTTTTGGATTTATATTCAAAAACAAATTTGTAAAAGAGGATGGAAGTTTAATGTTTTTATTGAGAAAGAGGGTATTTCCTTATTAAAAAGGGAACAAAAGTCTAATTGAAGGTTTGAAAATGAGATGTGATGATAAAGATTGTAATTGAGAAGTGAATCACTCTTAGGTGTAAGAGCTCATTGTATCAAGAATAATAAAAGTTTATTTTTTGTTGGACATGTTTCTAGACCTTGCCCAAAATTGAATAAGGGGTCTAAGGAATATGGTCTGCTTGTGTGTGACTGTGTATGTCTTTTAGATACTGGATGGTGGATATTTCCTTTGATACTTATGTTTTCTAGTGTGACACATATTTAATACCAACAAACAAAATCAAGTACACAATTCTCATGTGCTCATTAAAGGGTAATGGCACAATTGGAAATTAAAAGCATGTAAAGAGCAAATTGTCTTTTGAAGCACTGAATTGATCATTGAACTGTAAAAATTGAAGGATATATCATTGCATTTGAGCATTGACTTGCACATAGGGTAAAGTGTCAATCCCTTTCAATTCAAAGTCAATTGTTAATGTTATCATCAAGACCTTCCTGAAATTTGAATAAGGAGGTCAAGTAAGTCATCAAAGTGAATTATTTGTAATCACTCTTTAGGGGTGTATTCTCGGTTGAGCCCGACACCTAAGAGTCATTATCATTTTGAGTCGAAATTGAAAAGGTTGAGTAGTTGAAAATTAAATCATTGTAAACATCAAAGTTTGGGCACATTTTGGTGGTATTTGACACCCTCATCTTGCTAGAGACGGATTCAAATGAGTGTGAAATTCAAGCGAGTGTGAAGTTCAAGCGAGCAATTCAAGTGAGGGAGTTGCAAGTAAGCCTTATTTTTTCGAGTCAAATTGTATTCAGAATCTACTTGCACAAGGAGACTTCATTTATTGTTTTGAAATGGAGCGAAATCTATAATTATTAGAGTTACTGAACACTCTAATAAACACCACTGAAGACAACACAGTGATTTGAGAAAAACAACTCTTCAATCAATTCTAACTTGTTTGCAAGTGACGCAAGATAAAGTTATACTTCTTCAATCTCTATCCCAACTATTGAATGATGAAATCAAGGATCTAAAAAATCAATAGCCAGTGAAATGTTATGAACTAGTTTTTGTTCAGCACAATCCTCTCTATGATGATGATGACGATGTTTTTGATTAACCATCAATGAAGGAGAAACTCAGTGAGACAACTTCAGATGTAGACAAAGATGAAGCTATTCATGAACCTACATTTCAAGATTTTTCTTTTGAATCCAGTGAAGAAAACCTTTCAATGATGCAACAACACACAGTAAATCCACTTCCACATATTTCAAAGCAACATGTTCAAAATACTCTTTCCAATACCATCATCAGACTTTGGGAAGAAATCATCTACAACGAGAATAGAATAGGACTTGGATATGACAAGGAAGTTACCTTTCATATTCCCAATTATTCCAAACCAATCAAGTTCCAAAGTGTTGGATTCCTTCAAGAAGATTCACTTTCACCTGTTCCAGTTCAACATCATAATGTGAAGTGCCAACATTGTAATCGAGTTGGTCACAAGGAGAATCAATGTTTTAATCTCCATCCTTGCCAACATCATGGAAAGCATAACCATTCTTCAGACATATGTTCAAGACTGAAGAAACCTAAAAGATTGAAGATTCACTATGAGTGGATTGATCCTTGGCAGTGGTCATCAACAACCAAGTGATTATATAAGTCTTACCATAGAATTCAATCTTGAGTAAAGGCCAATCTAGCAACACATAACATTTTTGTACCTCACATAAGTGGTCCCCTTATGGCGTAGCTTTCGAGCATGGCCCTCGTAGGATGAGATAACATGTGGTTTTTTCCGCATGCCCACTTCATGTTCTGCACAAATGGAACAAGTATGGTACTCTCTTGAGCCTAGAGGGGGGGAGTTCAAAATTCCATTGACGATGGTTGATGAAACCACTTTTGGTCTCTCCTTTCAACTAAAAAAGGGGGGAATTGATGATGGAATTGGTTGTCAGACTAAAAGTTTCGACAACAAGTATGATGGGTGGGTATGGAATTTTCCAAATGGGAAACTGTGGTCTGTAGATGAAATACTTTAGCAGAACTATGTTTTAATAAGTTTAAGTTGAATCATACATAATTGGGATGTTGATTTTGATTTTTAGAGCAATAATGTGGACGCTTGGTTCACATAGATGGTCATTCAACCTAGTAGAGGACAAGAGGATCCTTTTTCATTGCAGCTTGGCATTTGATTGAGTTGTCAGGCATTTCAGGGATGTGTCATACTAGAAGTTGATTCACTTCTCTTGGTTCGCTCTTATCAGATTGGAGTTCACATTAAGTGAACAAATTGCATGCATCTTGGCTCACATGATTACATAGTGATATTTTTAGTGGTTATCCCAAACCACATATTTAGAGAGCACTTCAATATACATTGATAGCAGAGTGGTGATACTACATGTTCACCAATTAACAAAAGACATCAGATTCTTCTAAGCTCAAATTCTTGGCAAAATGATTGAATTGTCAAGCAATCAGGGAATTTTCAGATATTGTAGTGGTTCACTTCCATATCTTAGCTCTCTTCTAGTTCATTTCAGATGAACAATTAGGCATCCAAATTGGCAGTTTTTCAGGCAGTTCTTCATTGAGGCTCAGCTCAGGAGTTTTAGTACGAAGACTTGGAAATGATACCAGTTTATTATTGATTGGATTTGTGATTGAGGGGGGGATTGTTAGACTATGGCTTACCTTAACCAATCACTAAGTCTTAATTGTCACCTATATTTGTACTATTCATTTAGGATATTAGTAATATATCCTTAAGTGATGACTAATGAGTTAGTTAAGATTCTCTAGCCTAGTCATCATGCATGATTTTAGGATCTAGAGAAAATCTCTCTATGAGGTGGCATCACCCATTGTACTATAAATATATAACATTGGTTTGAATACTAAAGTGTTGGCTAGTGAGGTTTTTTTGTCATCATGTTGTTCTTGTGCATATTTGATCACAATTAAATTTATTTGGAAAAATGTAAGAGATTTTTTCTAAACTTGAAAACAAGTACAATATGAATTCATTGCATTATGTTTCTTAATACAATAAGTCACATGAAATGGTAACAAAAACTTATAGAATATAAGAAGTTAACCCATAATGTTTTTGATCATGTCACTGAACACTTACCAAATTTCTACAAATTGATTGGCATTACATTGCATTATGAAAGAACTGATAAAACAGAGGATTCTCTTGTATAGGAACAAACTTTATGTTCTAAATTCTCAAGAGTTGAGAATTTCACTGCTAAAAGAAATGTACAATGTCCCCTATGTTGGGCATCCAGGGTATCAAAATACTATTGTAGTTGTAAGAGGCCAATGTTTTTGGCTAGGCATGAAGAAACATGTGGTTGGTTAGATAGTTATATGTTTAGAGTGTCAAAAGGTAAAGTCTAAGTATAGACATCTAGTTGGATTAATACAACCATTTATCATTCCTAAGTGGAAATGGGAAGTTGTTACTATTAATTCCATTACTAAATTGCACAAGACTATAAGGCAACATGATTCCATCATGGTAGTGGTGAATAAATTAATAAAGGTTGCTTATTTTATTCCAGTAAAGATAAATCGCAGGGAAACCAAAATTGTTGAAATTGCATGAAGGAAATTGTTAGCCTACATAGTGTGACTAAGGCAATTATTTTTGATAGAGATCCCAAGTTCACATCAAATTTATGGAAAGGATTATTTAAGGTATTTGGGACACATTTGAATTTTAGTAAAACATATCACCTAGAGTCAGATGGGAAAATGAAGAGGATCGATTAGGTGAATGAGGATATGTTGAGGATGCATGCAATGGATAATCCTTCTAGGTGGGAAGGATATATTCATCTAATTGAATTTGTTTATAATAATGGGTATCTAGCATCTTTGAATACTAACACATTTGAAGCCTTGTATGGAAGGAGGTGTACCACACTTGTGAGTTGGGATTTCCCAGCTGATGGAGCCATCATTGGGCTAGAGCCTCTCAAAGAAATGGAAGAGAATATGGTGAAAATAAATAAGAACTTAAAGGTTTCACTTGATAGGTAGAAACATTATGTGAACAAAGGCATAACATAGAGATAATTTAGAGTGGGTGAGAATGCCTTCTTGAAATTCAAGGCTTAAAAGAGTTCATTGAAATTGGGAAGCCACCCAAAACTAACAAAACCATAGAAATCATCAACCCTTCTGGTAAACTAGAAGGCTACACCACGCACAGAGTGCACAACGTAGTCTCACCCGTGATGGATTATGGGTGACTGCATGATGCAGATGTCCACAATCATGGAAGGGATTGCAGATGTTCGTTTTACTTCCTCTACTTCTACTTTAGAATACATCATATCATGTACCTCATTATATGATTCATCGAGATCTAATAGCTAGTTCATTCTGCATTACCAGTATTGTGCACTAGAAAATACTATTTTGACCATTCATCATCCATTCATAATTGCATAAAAAACAAAAAACATCATTTAGACACATTGCAACACATAATTTTACTGTGGTTCACCCCCCTGGGATACATCCACAAATATCTTATGCTTTATTTATTCTTCATCAAATTATGGCACTACATGTATTACATCAAGAGTTTGTCATGCTTCGTGAGGCTAATCAGCGTTGCACCAAGCTCCACAGCTTGTGACTTGACCCTCAATTTCATCTCAGAACTGACCCCATCTGAGCTCCATAGCTCTTAATAAAACTAGTATTGTGGCTCCTACTCAAAAAGGTTCTCAAAAGGACTAAAGATAATAATACTCTAGACCAAGAAAAATATCCTCCTCTAGGTCCCCTCCTATTTTCCACATACATCATCTATTTATATTACAAAATTGGGTAAAACCCTTACATAATGAATCAAAACCCTAATTCTAAGTGGACTCAAATTGTCCACTTTCTAACTACCTCCCATGTAGTTGGTATTCAATCCAACTGTTGCTTTCTTTGACTCTACATCAATCTCCCTTAATTTCTAGCACGTTGTTTCCTTTGCCTTATGTCACATTGATTTTCCTTCTTTCCTGGTGCATGTTGCTACCTTTGTTCCATTCCTTATCTCTTATACTCATTTACTGCGATGAACCCCAAAATTTCCTGCTCCAACAGGCCCCCAACACTAATTTGTGGCTTGTCTCGAGCCACTCAGGTCATGTGTGTCTCCTGCACATATTTCTCCAAGGCCTAGAACTTCTTTGTGAGTGCATCAACTTGAGTCTTTTCCTGTACACTCTTTTCTATCAGGGTTTCCACAACCTGCATTGTTATGTGATCCTCCAACACTTTTATACTTTCTGAATGTGTCTATGCCTATCTGTCTTTCTTTGTTTCGAACTATGTTATCATGATTTCTTCTTGCTCTTGAAGTGGATCTAACTGAGTGTGTCTTTCTTGTCTCTCTCCTTGGATTGTCTTAAATTATGCTTGTATAGTTTTCATGTCCTATGCGGCCTTTAGTCTCTTCGGTATGGGCATTGTCTTATGCCTTTGCTTTAAATTCTGAACTGCGACATTCAACTTCTCTTCCCTCTGATCCAAATTTTGGATCCCTTTGTCTTCTACCAGGCTTGTCCATATCTGCACGGTCCTTTCTTAGAGCTCTACTATTTATTTTACTTCCGACGCGATAACCATTGTATTTTTTGTTTCTTATTGTGCCCTCTCTGATTTGACCTATGGATGGGTGGTTAGGCTCAACTTCCCGACCAATTATATTATCTCATGTTTATACCCATCCATCATCTGCGCTATCCTCTGTATATTTTCCTCCATGATGAGCTCTTATGCTAGTGCATTGTTTGGAATTGTCTGGAAGACTTCCTCAAGTATTTTCTCTAGTTTCTCTATGCATTGTTTTTCTTTATCTCACTCTAGATGTACCTCCTTGAGAGCTACTTCTAATATCTCCTTCTACTCCTTGGCTATCTCCAAGTTTGTTGCCTTCGTCCTGGCTCTTCATTGTACTTCATGCGCAACACTGACTTGTAACTTATATAACACTTTTGTTGGTATCTTAGCCAATACCAATTCCATCTGTGCTATGTCCTTGACCTGTTTTTGTGCCATGTCTTCATCCATTTGTAGCATGTATTTATTAATGCTCAAATTTTCACTTGCCAATGTCAATGTCTATACCATTTCCTATGCGTTAGATTGAACCCTCGACTCATCGGGATCAATTTGTTCCTCGTCGGCTTCATTTATTGGCTGGACTTTCTCCACACTAGGTTGTTGCGTTAGGTTTTTCTACTTTGTTGTGTTTTTTGGGCCAATCTCCAATTGTTCTATCACAGGGGATGGCTCTTTTCCCTCAACCACTATAGGGCTCACTGGTTCGATGATCGGGGAAGGAATGGCATCCATATCCATCAATCCCTCTAGTTACGTAGGTTTTTCCACTTCCATTGTTGGCTCCTACGACGATCTCGTGGTGCTACGTGTCTTCCTTGTTGTCCTGTTGGGAGCTTTGATCTTTGGTGGTGCCATCTTACTTAAATCTGTGTTGATCTTCTTGGAAATATTACTGACTTCCTTTTAGATCGCATGTTTTCTCTTAGCTTCTCACTCCTTAGCTATGTGTTCACTCGAATTCATAATGTGGCTTTTTGGACATAATTCTTACTTCTATAGTGTTGTCATAAATTCTCCAAAGATTTTCGGGCATGCTTCCTTCACTGTCATAAATTTTTGTTTCATGCCTCATTTTTTCGGTGGCTGGTTTTTCTTTTCCTGGCCATTTTGTTTTTACCGGGTCCAATATTTTTTTGTTGTCATATTTTTCTAGCACATGGACTTTCCTATTTGTCCTACACGCAATATCTTCACTTCTTGTCACCCTAATTTTATGTCCGTTGCGCACTGTCTTTTTTGTCACGCAGTTCTGTCATACTTATTTTTAGCTTCTGCTATGTGCTATAACTTCCACTGTCTGTCTACCACTTATTCCTCTAACTCCTTATTTTTGGATTTTTCTCATTTTTCTACTTATTTTTCTTCTTTTTCTTCTTTTAACTCTTACTATTTACAATATGTACAAGTCTAACTTCTACGCCACGACTATTGATGGTTAGTGGGTCGACTATCCCTATACGGTTTCAGTTGAATACCATTCACTAGTCCTTGAACTTCCTTTCTCGCTAACTCCTGTAGTTGCACACCACCTGCATCTATGAAAAACCTTATCTGATATGGCCCTAGCCAATGCATTTTAAGCTTCCCTGGGTGCTACAAGTATTTACTGTCATAGAGGAGAACCAAATCTCCCACCTTGAAGTTCTTCTTCTTGATATGTATGCCATGCCAAGCCTTATCTTTGGATTTTTGTACCTCCTAATGGAAACCAACTATAATTTTTACTTCTTCTAATTCCATGAGTTGAGTTAATATTTCCTATGTTGTGCCTCTTTCTATCATGTCTATAATTGTTTCAATGTGCAAACTTGGTATCAAATACTCCAAGGGAACTGATGCTTCTTGTCCATACACCAGCCTGAAGGGTGTCTGCATGTTAACTTCTTGCATGTAATTCTATAAGCCCATAACACTGTTGGTACCTTCATATCCCAATCATCCATAATTACATTACAAATCTTAGTCAAGGCATTCTCCAATATCTTGTTAAATGCTTCCACTGTAACATTATCTTGAGGATGATACAAAGTACTCTTCTGACGATGCATCTCAGATTATTCAATCATTTTCTGGATAGTACTATTGATAAAGTGAGTCCCATGATCACTCTTCAAAATTCTTGGGCATCCAAATCTTGTGACTACCTATTCAAATAAAAAGCGTGTTGCAGTCTCTGCACTGCAATCCTTCACGGTTTTTGCCTCATCCCATATGGTTAAATATTCTATCATTGTATTGATATATCTATCCTATGATCTTCTTGTTGGTGGATTAATAGGTCCTACAAAGTCTACATCCCACTTATCAAATACTTGCAAAGTTACATGGGGTTTCAATGGAACCTCATCCCTCCTGGATGGCTTTCCAATTCTCTGACAAATATCACAATTGTGACAGTATTCCTTTGCATCCTTATGAACTATTAGCTAGCATAATCCCTCGTGCAATACCTTTTGTGCAATATCTTTCCCTGTGTAATTTCCTCCAACTATTCCTTCATGTGTTTCTACCAAAATGATAGGACTTTCATTATCCATAACACAAATATACAAAGGGGTCATGTGCCTCTTAGCCAAAGGGGTCTTTCAAGAGTGTTGTACACCAACTACAAATATACACTGTTAATTCTTCCATAATGGGAGGGCCTTGCTTGCAACATAAGAATATTAAACATATGCTAAGAATTTTTTTTTAACCAAAACATAGGCTAAGAAATTATTCTAGTGGTACATAACATGATATTCCAGGGAGACATGACCTAGGTTAGTGGTACATAACATAGTTCTGCGCATGAAAACACAGGCACAGTCATGGGTGGCAATGGTAAAGACTCGAGCACGCGAAAGAAAAGGCACACCAAACTAAAAATACAATAGTGTACAAAGTACATATGCTAGGTGATCTAGGAGTAGTACTTTTTAAGGTAAAGCCCGTTTCGGGGCTCTCCCAAGGAAATTCCATCATGATCTACTAGTTCGTAAGCACCTCTGTGTAAAACACGCTTCACGATGTAAGGACCGTGCC
>JZKD02S1249135.1:709442-728987 GCA_000966675.3 Picea glauca
ATACTTGCTTTCGAGATTTTGAGAATATCTTTTAATGCTTCTTCCTTCTTTTTACTGCCCATTCCCCTACAGTTCCAGGAGGTTGTGATCATTATAAACCTTGGGGGGGGGGATGGCCTCCTTGGGAGGCTTTGGCTTGCTTCTGCATGTTATGAGCTATCATCATCTTTGGGATGGTGGGTTGTGACCCATTGAGCACCTCTTTATGGGCTTCCTAGTTCCGCTCCTCGTTTTTTGATTTTCGGCCTCTTCCCTTTTTCTTTGGGGTGGCCCAAACCTCATTTGCTTCATCTGATTCGCTGCCTATAGAGATCTCCCCTTCCTCTATGTTCTGATTGCCATCCTTCTTCTGGGGGGAGTTGTTTTGCGTCCCTTCTTCTTCTGTTGGCTTATTCCCCTTGTCTTCAGGATTCTGACCTTCCTTTTCTCCCTTTTGAACTTCTTTATTTGGATCTTGTTCTCTTTCCTCCGGTTCTGTGGCTAGGATTCTGAAGTTGTTCTCCTTTTCTGTGGTTTTCGAGGATTTGGTTTTCTATGGTTCTGTCTGCTCATTCCTGTGGCCTCTTGCTCTTGATCTCCCTTTCTGGGCTTGCTTCCAACCTTCGTCCCCTTCTTTTTCAGTGGAGGGGGGGTTTTTTGGACAGTTTCTTTGGAAGTGGCCATATTCGTGGCAACCTCTACACTTGAACGGAAGTTGTTCGTAATACAGGTTTTGGAAGTGTTTCCAGTTGCCGACCTTCATCTTTATTTCCTCTGGTAAGCCTACCTCCAGATCAACCTCCACACAGATCCGCGCACAGGAATACTGGTCTTTTGGTTATGTGCGGTCGATGTAGTGCCCAAAACCATTGCCTGTTGCCTGAAGCGAGGAGGGGTTCCAGCAATGGATCGACAAGTTGGGGAGTCTTACCCAGACCGGGACATCCTTGGGGACTTCTGAGGAGGGATCAAAATTTGGGGTCCATTTGTTTAGGTATAGAACTTGAGTGCCCATGAAGTATGGGCCATTTCTTAATATAAAATCTCTATCCTCCTGGGAGATAAATTCGAAGATAAAGTATCCTCGCCCGACCGCGTATCATGTCACACTGTTTGTTATCAGAGGTCTCTAGTTTCGCTGAATCCAGTTATCTGTGGATCTGGTTGAGGGCCAGAGTCCCATAAACTGACCAATGAGTCCTCGTTCAGAGAGAGATAGGGCGACTTTCATTGGATATTCAGGAGGGAGGTCGATCTCTGGAATGTCATTCAATTTCTTGACAAAGCTCAGAGCTTCTGAGACGGTCGACTTCTTGCTGCAGGCTTCTACCAGGCGTCAAAAGGAGGAGGCGGGGGAAGGAGGGGGCGGCGGCTCCCCTCCCTGGGCTGCCATGGCGGCACGCTCAAACCCTATCGTACCAGAGCTCAGGGCGCGTGCGCGGATCTTGAAAAGTTCTCAAATAGTGAGCCGACTAGCTTGTCCATGCATAACCTTGGTCTACACATAAGACACAATTGAAATCATACCCAAAATAAGCCATTGATGTGCCTTAAGTGTTAATTGATAGTGTCGTCACAAACTATAACAACGAAATCAAGTGAAGCATTGCAAGTCTTATCCCATGTATTGATTCATTTAATACTCAAAATTTAATGGTGATCATTGAAGTAATTAAGAATGAGGAACCTCACAATGCACGGGTGAACACTGTGTTTAGCGTGCAAAGAAAATTTAAACCTCAACACTCATCAGGAACAACATACATTATAACCACAATTTTTTCTTAGCAAAACACAATTTAAGGAATGATTATCAAAACTCACCCTCAAAATGAAACTAAAATGTCAAGCACATAATCCTTAACTTTGAGAGGTATTTAACTAATGTTTGAACATGCATTCTAAGAGTAGTTTTATTATACCAACATTCTATGTAAGACTAAGGCACATAATGAACTATCGATATTAAGTATTCAAATCTTTAGTACACTCTTCAACAAATATTGGCAATCTTTAGGAGGTGATGTCATGCTTGTATGGGAGGTTGTTTGGCCTCAAAGCACATCGAGTGTGTCTAGAATATTTAAGAGGAAAATCATTGCATTGATATGTGAGTTTTAGCCAAGTAATTGGAAAT
This sequence comes from Picea glauca, assembly GCA_000966675.3. Taxonomy (NCBI): domain Eukaryota; kingdom Viridiplantae; phylum Streptophyta; class Pinopsida; order Pinales; family Pinaceae; genus Picea; species Picea glauca. The sequence continues at coordinate 711,559 of JZKD02S1249135.1, forward strand.
TTATCCCATATGTGAGAAGAAGACCAAAAATAATTTAAAACCCTTACCTCAAATTGGATTTCTAGCCATTAAATATTAGGTTAAATATTAAGTGAGGCTTGCTTGAACAAGATTAACTTTGAAACTAACAAGTTTCATTCACCAGAGAAATCTTAGATCCATTAAAGACTTTGAACCTAATTTTTTAGATCTAAGCCAAAATTGTAAAACATTTATGATCTGGCATGAAGCAATGAATATTTTGCAAACTAGAATCAATTCCAAAAGATTTAAACCCTACAACTCAAGACTTGGAAAGAAAAACAACCTAGACACAAAGGTATATCAAATGAAACCCTAGGTTGCTCAAAATAGTTAAAGCCAAAATTAAATTGAAATTTTGAGAGAGAAAGGAAACTAAAAGACTAGTGCATTAAATCCTATCGGGCTAAGGGGTCAACCAACACTCCTCGAGGCTTGGTTTTCTGCAAAGAATCTCGGGATTCTAGGCAACCCCGAGAAAGTCTTGGTGTTCCAAGATCTAGATTGTGATAGGAGTGTGTTACCAATTCCTTAAGTAGCAAGGGGTAGCCTCTACACCATCCTAAGGTAGGAGTTGGAAAGGAAATGAAGCTTTGCCAAACTGAATACTCTAGTCTAGATATAGAAGAAAAGTAAAGACTATAAGGGAAATCTTTACCTTATGAAGCTCCTCCACTATAACACTTTGCTCCTCTCATGACATGTGTGCCCTGGAATGAGGCGCCTCATCACATGTGAATGGTCCATGGGGTAATAACCATATCAACTACTTGTAACCAACTATAATTCATTGGTCCATCTTTGTAACATCCTGTAATAACTTGGTCCATGTCTCCAACTACCTCAACAACCCCCCACTTGTGGTCCACGTGAGAGAATAAAGGAAACATGTGGGCTAACATCATCCAAATCAGCAGGGCGCCCTCTTGAAGCAGTCCATGTGGCAATGGTGATGATGTGGCATCCTTGGCATTTCTCGATGCATTTTCATGGATCCCAAAGCAAATGACATAGATCCCAAGGAAAATGGAATAGATCCTAATGTCAGTAGATACGACCAAATATGGGTACATGGATCCCAATGCATCATCACATATCTTAATGTAGTGTCTTGTATATCGAGGCATGGTACATGGTTCCCAATACAAGGCGTCCCTTATAGTGGTGGGTCTAATTTCTTTACACGTTATTAGGTGATGCACACCAAGCATTTTCTTCTAACAACTTCAAAACACATGTTAATTTTTACAAATTGCCTAAGTTTTACCATGGAAAGACACACTTACCCCTTTTACATGTGACAATTCCTAGGACAAAATGTATTTTGTAGGTTAAAGATAAGTGAAAATGATGGATAATTTATGGGAAGGGAAGAGGAATGTCGTGCAATGACCCTCAAATCCAAATATGATGATAAAGGTCCCTTTTACTAGTCCAACTAGCTTTCAAGAGCTAGGATTCTTCATTATTTGTGTATGTAAACAAAGCCATATATGATTATAAATGTCCCTTTTACTGGTCCAACTAGCTTTCAAGAGCTAAGAATCTTCATTATTTGTGTATGTAAGCCTTCTAAGAGGGAGCACTTCTACTTGGAGTTGCCACCTCGACACTTTATGTATTTCCCCTTTTACATTTTTTCTTTGATTTTTCTAGTCCTATTTCCCCTTTTACATTTTTTCTTTGATTTTTCTATTTCTTTTCTTTAGATATGCATTTTTAGCAAAGGACTCGGGGGTGTAGGCCTTTTTAATGAGGTGACATAGCTCTAGCCTTATTACTTTTATTTTTATCTTTCGTGCTCTTCACCTTTATCCTTTTGGGCTTTATCTGACTTAGGCTTACATTATTTTTTCCATTTGCTTGACTAGACCTTGTTGTTTGACATTTGATAAGTCAAACATGAATAGGGGACTACTTTTTATGAATGAGATGGAAGTGAGACAGATAGATAGATTAATTATTAGTGTTTGACTAATGACCATGAAAGTAGGTCAAAGGGATTGTTGAGTACAATGATGTTGTTACAAAGTAGGAGTACCAAAAGGTCTCCTATAATAGGGAAAATACAAAAGGTAAAGTAAAGTAGATCAAAGAGTGAGATCTAAGTTGAGGTATGAACAACCCTCAACCCCAAGCCCATAAACCTGCTCTGAAGTGGAGATGTATAGGAGGAGAAGATTCAGGAACAAGAAGAACCAAAAGTAATGAGATAGATCTAGCATGGAATAAACCCATCTCTCCTACCATCCGAGGTTGGTTGAATGAAGGAAGTTGAGTATGGTATCATTTCTAGAGGGAGAATTGGTGGGATGCCTATATCGTCTCTTCCGTTTCTATCTAGAAGAGGTAGTTCGTTGTTGAGGCCCAAGGGATCTCATCCTTCTCTCGGGGAGGAAACTGATTTGGTTATGTCATTGAAATCTTGTGGGATGAGGGAAGGTCCCATGGGTTTGCACTAACCTGGAGTTCAAAGTTGTGTTGATATAAATCCGTCTTCTAGTGCCCTTTCTTGAGGGTAGCATCACGAGGAAGGAAGTGATCGATTGGGTAGATTTTGGTGTAGTAGGAGGTTGAAGAATGTGGGCTCAGAGCCTGAGATCCTCTTACATGTAATGGCTAAGCACCTTTGGTCAGAATATATGAAGAAGCAAGTGAGGTTCTGAATCCCGCCTGAATAAGCAATGAAACCTCCCCCTAATCTTGTAATAGATGGGACAACGGAAGATGAAGTGATCCTTAGTCTCGGCCTCATATAGATCACATAGTCGACAGATCATGTCTGATCGATAATTCTGGTGGTCTATCTCTATTCAAAGTCTATGAGAATCCACTTTGAACTAGCGAAGGGAAATGTGAAGAGCATGAACCCAATGGTGGAGGGTATAATATGGTCGAACAATGAACCCATCTCTAAGTTCAAAGAAGTGTTAAACATAGAAGGCCATCTTTGGGCATAACCCTCCTTGAGAGTTAACCCAAGTGATTTGGATAAATTGCTTGTAAATGTGATCCAGGAAGAAATCAATGGCCACCCACCTATTCCACTGGCTCAAAACTGGGGTTTCCACCTTGGAAGTTTTTATACATCTTTTTGGGTCCTAAACTTTTGAGGCCATTTTGAGGCCCTAAACAACGTTTTTTGGGACACCACAGTCAAACTATAGGATTTAATTAGAGTGTGATAGCTAAATGTGTAGTCATCAGATAGACCTTTCAAATGAGCTATTGTGCGTCCTAAACGAAGATCTTATGCAAAAGTTACACCCTTGGGAAGTTGACATACTAACTACCCCCATTGGGGCCCACAAACCTTTTGGTGTTTCATCTCCGGGGTTAGGGTTTTGGATTTTCTTTATGTTAAAAAGGCCTCTAGAGCCTCATTGTAAACATCATCATCTTCTTGTGAATGAGCTTAACCATCACATCTCTTCTCAGAGATAAGTTGTCACCATTCTAGCAAGTCATTCACTTTGTAATTTTACAGTTTCTGCACATTCTCTCATTAATAAAAATTGTGCATTATTGTATCTCTGTGTTTATTGCAATATCTTTGTATATTTCTTTGTTATATCTCTACCTTCATTTCATTCTCTAAATAATATAGATCAGTGGTATCAAAGTAGGCTACTCCTTGTCGTTTCTTAGTGCATGTCCCCAACGAGGTCAGGGTATAGAGAGTTGGGTTTCGAGTTGGTTTCTCTTGAGGAAAATTGCTCTCACTAGCCCAAGCGGCCTCCCATGGTGGAAGAAAAGAGAGACACGAGAGTAGAAGATCCCATCAAGTTGTTGCTCGTGGAAGCCCTTGCGCAAAAAATGAACATCACGTTGGTGAATTTTGAACAAATCCTTCAACAATTGCTTACAATAACATATGTGTCTTCGTTAAGCAGTCGCTTTGGAGACGCGACCCCATTCAAGGTACAAGTTAATTTTGATATTTCTGTATTTGAAGGTCAAATCAATGCAGATGCTTTGTAAAAATGGTTAACTTTGCTAGAAGGTTATTTCTATTCACAATTTTTTCGACAGAGAAAAGATCACTTTTGCGCTCCTTAAGGCTCTCCCCCATGTTAAACATTGGTGGGAAACTTACTCGGAGCGAAATCCACAGAGGAGTTTTGAATATTTGGGGCCGATCCCACTTGAGGTTTTTTTATGGATGCGTTCAAGGAACAATATTACCCTATTGGAAACTATGATGACTAGTACATGAGATGGACCACGCTGCATCAAAAGAGGGACCAAACAGTGTCGGAGTTCACAAATACCTTCCATACCTTGCTCACCAAGCTCGGTATCAAAGACTCTGAGTAACATCTGGTTCTGAAATACCGTGGGGCTCTACATAGGTACATCCAAACCGAAATGGAGTTTCTAGACATCTCATCACTGGGAGCCGCTTATAGATATGTTGTCAAAATCGAGTTAAAATTTAAGCAGTAGAATAAGCGAGAATTTGGGTCTGCAAATCTGCAACAACCAAAGTATGGTAAAGGTAACTCTAACTCACAGAACAATCAACCTCAATACAACTAGTCCAAGACACATGAAAAGAAGGGTAACAGGAAGACGAAGGACACTAGGAAGTGGTGCGACTTCCACAAAATCCCTTGGTACAACACTGAAAAATGTCACTTGAAACCGTCAAAGGTGGTCAAGCTCAAAGAAACATAACCGAGCCCCGACTTGGACTCCGAGTCAGACAACAATAAAAAGAGACAGATAATTAATGCAAAACACACTGCTATTGTCGCGATCGCAACAATCCAACCAGAATAATGAGAGGATCTCGAGAGGATCTTGAGGAGGGGGAGCACCCTTTCCATTCACAGATTTGGGTGAAGGGGATCCCGCTGCATTTTATTGTTGATAGAGGAATCCAGAAGAACCTTATCTTAGCAAAGATCGTCAAGGAGTTGGATTTGTTGATAACACCACACCCACAACCATACAACAGCAGATGGCTCTGCCAGGGATGAGATCTTCGTATCATCCAACAGTGTTGCCTGTCATATGACATCAAGCTCTTAAAGGATGAGGTACTATGTGATGTTTCCCCACTGGAAATCTATGATGTTTTGTTGGGCCAACCATATATGTGGAGGTGTCATGATGTTTACAAGTCTCAACCCCGTAGCCTCATTGTTACTCTGGTGGGTGTTAAGGCTAAATCTGACACCCTAGGCTTTAGGTAGGTTGTAGATTGAGGGAGTCAAACTAGGCTTAATTTAGGGGTGGATCCTATGGTCACAATTGATGTCACCCCTCTCATTTTGGGCTGGTGTGTGCCAACCACAGGGAGGCTACCCTAGGGCCTGTTGCTTGATGGATGAGATTTAACCTGCAAAACACAAATCAAACAAGCACAATATGGTTTTGGGACGAGGGTTAGATAACCTCACCCAAAACTTGCATAAACATTGATTTTAAATGAATTTTGGTGGAAAACCTTAAGCAAAGCGAACCATTAGAATTCAAAAAGACAATAAATCAAGAAGGAAGAGCACTTCAAAGGTGTCAAATCGACCCCAATGAAGGATGAGATTCAAACACCTTCCATTAGTTAGAAATCCAATGCAACAACAAGAATATAGGCCAAAATCAACACATAAGACTCTTTATTCATGTTAAATCAGAAGAATAGCTCCATCACAGAGAGAAGCCAAGAACTGTTACAATGATCTCCAAGAAACTTAGTGGGCCCAATTTGCTAAAATCAGAAAGCAGACAACTTGCCCAATTTGACTTTGGGAAACTTCTTTGCTTTGTCCAATTTTTATTTAGCAAGTGTTGGACAACTTAGTGGGCCCAATTTTAGGAGGAAAAGGACCCAGATTTAAGCGTGTGAGCCCCACATGGGTTTCCATGTCGCCCTGCGACATCATCACCTGTGCCACCTCATCACCAAAAAGAAAAGTTGTCGAAATACCATCAAGTTTATACTCATTGGAAGCAGAATTGGACAAGGAGTAAGAATTTGCTATCAAATAATTGATGTGAGGGGTCAATAAGATCTGCATGGGAAAGAAGTGTCATAATTCTACAAATCTCTCATACTCAAACCTAGCACTGAAACCTCATCTTGTAATAACTTGGAAATCACTAAAACAAGCTTTGAGCTCAACTCATGTAAGAAACCATCCTCTAACTGACCAGAACAAGAATCAATGTGCCTAGAAAACCTTTGAATGATGGTCGTGTGCTATCATGAATAACCTCTGAGTGCCAGCTTGAAAGGATAGACTGACCCTTTAACCATCCAAATCTCAAGGGTGAGATTTTGGGTTCAACAAATGGCGACTCAAGGGGTGGGACCCCCTACAGGTCTCGAGAACCTAGAACTCATGTCTGCAACTAAAACCTGTCAATGATTACAGTTGCATGAGACATCCTCCATGACACAGACTGATTGAGTTGACCTGAGAGAGAACCCATGAGTTGGGTGTGCCCATGAGATGGGTATGTGGTTCCTATCTGAGACAGAACTGGAACGTTGTGTTGACCTCCTCTGTGCAGAGATTTAAGATGATACTCTAGATGACTCTCCTGTGTAATGCAATGAGAAAGAAGATCTGTTGAGATGGATGTGCCTGTGGCTGAGCACAGGTGAACGTGTGTAAAATCCCATGAGTTGGGTGCATCGTTCTAAGACAAAGATGAAACGATGTATTAGCCTCCTATGAGTAGAGAATTGAGATGATGTACTCCAGATGATTTTCTTGTGTAATGTAGTGAGAAAGAAGATTTTTTGAGTCAGACATGCTTGTGGCTGAGCACAGGTGAGCGAGATCCTCATTAGTGGTTGAGCACTAGTGAGTGTGGTTCCTTTGTGAGACGCAGTGAGATAGAGATGTGGACATCCTTGTGGTTGAGCACATATGGATGTGCCCCTAGTGGATGAGCACTAGTGGGTGTATGAGATCCCTTGCTATATTGTTCAAGAGTCAGAGTTACCTGTAACCCTATTTGTGATGGAAAGGGTACAGGTTCGACCCCACCATAAAGTGAAAGATAATTAATGTAAAAGATAATTATTATGGTAATTATTAAATTATATTATGAGTTATTGAGGTCTTCCCTGTTGTACCAATAGACACTACTATTGATAGGTTCAGTCTAATACTAGTAAAGGTAAATTCCCCATTGAGGAATAATATCACAAGTGTGAGTTTGGAAATTTCAGCAAACACTTGTTCTTGGGAAAAGTGCACACCTCTCTTGGGCGCTAGGTTTCTAGGGTTTGTGAGCACCCTTTTGTGTGCTAGGTGTTTATGGTGGTGTAGGTATTTCTCTTGAAGAATATAACAACGGATTAGTTGGGTTTTCTTCCCTTGTTGAGAAGGGTTTCCCAGGATACTTCTTGTGTACTTGTGCATGGTGTTTCTTCTTGTGATCTTGGTTGCTGCAAATTGTTTATGGTTTAAGTAAAATGCTAAAATTGAATGAAATTCATGCTTAAGCCTTTCTTATTGAAAATTCAACATGGTATCAGATCATAGGTCTTGAAGAACCCATTGCACAAGCATCTACCAGTCTCCTCTCATTTCTACAGAACTGTACGACCCTCCTAGGGTTTCCAGAATCCGTACGACCCTCCTTTCTGTGGTGTTCCAGGCCTTAATACTGGGACGTTGGGGATAATTTTGACATAGGAGAGTACGGCCTCCTCCAACGCACCTCCAAATACTCTTAGAGTGAAAATCTGAGCATTTTGAAATTTTGGCCCTAGGGTTTCTAAGGTTTGGCAATTTTCTGCAGAATTTTGGCTTTAAAGTTTCTGCAGCTCATTGAAGGAGCCATTTCAGCTCACCTTTATTCCTGTGACATTCTTAAGGCTTATTGTTGGAATCCGTAAGTCCAAAAAAACCTAAAAGTGATAGCTTAGTCTTTCCATTAGGTTTTCTAAATCTAGTTCGCGAGAGTTTGTGAAGAAATCCGAAAATATGAATAACAAGACCTTAGTTGAAGATAGGCTTGATGGATCAAGCAACTTCAGCTCCTGGAAGTCGAGACTTCATGTCACCCTTGAAGAAAATGATCTTTTGAGTGTGATACAAAAGAATTTACCAAAAACAACTACCGATGAAGAGAAGGAAATAAGAAGGGAAGAAGATGTCAAGGCAAGGAAAATAATCATCTACTTAGTAAGAGATCATCTCCTACCTCCTATTGCCAACCTGAAGACAACTTATGAAATATATGAAGCATTGAAAGATATGTTTGAAAGTGACAACACCGTCAAAGTCCTTACCTTAAAGGGCCAGCTTCAAAGTACCAAAATGACAAAAGGTGATACAATTTCTACCTTCTTTATGAAGATATCAGAGATCAAAGAACAACTAGGTGCCATTGGAGAAATCAGGTTTGACATAGAATTTGTCTTATCCACTCTCAACAATCTTCCAAAACACTAGGAACCTTTTCTTCAAAGCATCAGTGGAAGAGAAAAGTTACCAACTTTTGATCGTCTGTGGACATATTGTACTCAAGAAGAACTTAGAAATAGAGGAGTGGAAGACTCCCCTGATGAAAACCATGCTCTTGCACTTCATGCAAAGAAAGGAGGAAGATTAAAATGAAACTTTAGATAAACATTCAGGGATGAGAAGTCTCCATCAACCTCAATTCATAATCAGAGAAGAGATGTTTCAAAGATTCAGTGCTTCAGATGTGACAAATATGGACACTATGTAAGAAATTGTCCAACCAGGAAGAAAGAAAGACAATATGCTTCCACCACTGACATTGATCTAGATCCACCTCAAAAGGATGAAGATAAGATAGATGAGAAGTATTTTTTCTAAAAACAAGTACAAAATTGAGCATGACTGCAGACCCAGGTAAATTGTTTAATCATTAAATTTATAGTTGATTGCATTCTTAATAAGTGAAGGTATTATCTCTAGTGTGGGAGCCTTCATAACTTGGACCATTATCCCTGGTACGAGAGTCCAAAACTTATTGATTATTATGATAGTCAAGAATACATACAATATTTAGCAAGCAAGTAAAATAAGACATCCATCCTTCAGACTTCAGAGAGAGTTACTTGACTTAGAGGGAGTCGAAATAAAATGAGAAGAAGGAAGAAGACAATACCTTCTCCCCCTTCAACAGTTCAGAGGGAGACATACATTATTCCAGTTGATTCAGTTGCTCCAGTTGATATGCCCAAAGATATTATAGTAGATCATAAAAGACCTGCCTAGAATCGACAAAACTCTACAGAAGGAACATAAACATACAAGTCCCTCAAGGTACATCCCAAGAAAGAAAAAGATATTTTCGAGCTACCCTTCAGCCATGAGCCACTTCATTGATTTTGTGGTTCCCTATCATGGAGAAGTGACAGGTGAATAGGTATGGCAATATTCCATTACAGAAGAATACCAATATATCTTAAAGAATGATGTATGAGACATTGTTCCGAGACCAGAAGGGAAGTCTATGGTGACTTCCAAGTGGATCTATAAAATCAAGCATGCAACTAATGGAAGTGTCGAGAAATACAAACCGAGATCTGTGGCCAGAGGATTCCCACAAACATAGGGAGTTGTTTATGATGAGACACTTGATCCAGTAAGCCTAATACACTTCCATCCGTACTACCATCCATGAGTTGGAAACTACATTAGATGGATAGACTCTTGATGAGTTTGGGTTTCAACAAAGGTGTTGTTGATCCAAACCTATATTACTACATTGTTGACAAGAGCCTGATTTTGATAACTTATTGAGGAAGCCATGTTGTTGGATACAAGCAAGCTTTGAATTCTGATTTCGAGATAAAGGATCTAGGTATAATACACTACTTCTTGGAACAAGAAGTATGATAGAAGACTGGTGAGATTTTCCCCGATTCAAGGAAAATATATAGTGGGGATATTAAAGAAGTTCAGTATGACTAAATGCAAATCCATGCCTACACTGATGTTGATGGATTTGAATAAAATGAGTGTTGATGATTCAGACGAGATTGTTCCACAGTTGATTGGATCACTGATGTATCTGGTTAAACCAAGATTCGATATATGCTATGTAGTGAATGTACTTAGCCAATTCATGAGTCAGTCGAGACAGACTCACTGGACAACAACGAAATATGTATTGAGATATCTACGAGGCACAATTGGATATGGCTTGAGATATGCCTCCAGTGTAGACTTGAGTTTGCAGGGATATGCAGAATGGAAAAAAAGTACAGTGGACCAGAAGAGCACATCCAATTGTTGTTTTACCTTGAATTTTTCCATGGTTTCTTGGTGCAGGAGGAAACAAAGCTTTGTGGCCTTGAGTACCACAAAATAAGAGCATATAGAATTCAATGTGTGAAGCAGTGTGGCTTCACAAGCTTCTGACAGATTTACTTAATCATGAGATGGATTTTATGATTATAACCAGAGCTGTGTGAAGTTGTTTGAGAACCTTGTGTTTCATGATAGATCGAAACATGTTGAGATAAAATATCATTTTCAGAGACATGATGCAGAGCAAAGTACTACACGTGCAATACCTCCCTATACATAAACATATTACAGACATATTCACCAAACTGCTTGCCAATATGAAGTTCAAGTACTTCTGTGAGAAACTGGCTTGGTGGAGAATACTTCTCTAGCTAAGAGGGAGTGTTGATGACTACATCCAAGGCGAAGTTTGAGTACTTTCATGCAAGACTTGGCCTAATGGAGAATGCCTCACTAGATGAGAGGGAGTGTTGATGATTACAACTGCGTGAGATATCCTCCAGGACACAGGTTGATTGAGTTGACCTGAGAGAGAGCCCATGAGTTGGGTGTGCCCATGAGATGGGTATGTGGTTCCTATCTAAGACAGAATTGGAACGTTGTGATGACCTCCTCTATGCAGAGATTTGAGATGATACTCCAGATGATTCTTCTGTGTAACGTATTGAGAAAGAAGATCTTCTGAGTTGGGTGTGCTTGTGGCTGAGCACAGGTGAACGTGTGGAAAAGCCCATGAGTTGGGTGCATCGTTCTGAGACAAAGATGAAACAATGTATTATCCTCCTCTGAGCAGAGAGTTGAGATGATGTATTCTAGTTGATTCTCTTGTGTAAAGCAGTGAGAATGAAGATCTGCAGATTCAGACATGCCTGTGGTTGAGCACAGGTGAACGCGATCCTAGTGGTTGAGCACTAGTGAGTGTGGTTCTCCTGTGAGACACAGTGAGATAGAGATGTGGACATCCCTATGGCTAAGCACAGATGGATGTGCCCCTAGTGGCTTAGAACTAATGGGTGTATGAGATCCCTTGCTATATTTTTCAAGAGTCAAACTTACCTGTAACCCTATTTGTGATGTAAAGGGTACAGGTCGGCCCCACCATAAAGTGAAAGATAATTAATATGGTAATTATTAATTATATTATGAGTTACTGAGGTCGTCCCTATTGTGTCAATAGACACTACCATTGACAGGTTCAGTCTAATATAAGTAAAGGTAAATTCCCCATTAAGGAATCATATCACAAGTGTGAGTTTGGAAATTTCAGCAAACACTTGTTCTTGGGAAAAGTGCACACCTCTCTTGTGAGCACCCTTTTGTGTGCTAGGTGTTTATGGTGGTGGAGGTATTTCTCTTTAAGAATATAGAAAAGGATTGGTTGGGTTTTCTTCCCTTGTTGAGAAGGGTTTCTCAGGATACTTCTTGTGTACTTGTGCATGGTGTTTCTTCTTGTGATCTTAGTTGCTGCAAATTGTTTATGGTTTAAGTAAAATGCTAAAATGGAATGAACTTCATGCTTAAGCCTTGCTTATTGAAAAATCAACATGGTATCAGAGCATAGGTCTTGAAGAACCCATTGCACAAGCATCTACCAGTCTCCTCTCATTTCTGCAGAACCGTATGACCCTCTTAGGGTTTCCAGAAAATCCGTACGACCCTAAATTCTTAGGTGTTCTAGCCCTTATTACTTAGACGTTGGGGCTAATTTTGACATAGGAGAGTACAACCTCCTCCAGTGCACCTCCAGAGACTCTCAAAGTGAAAATCCGATCATTTTGAAAATTTGGCCCTAGGGTTTCTAGGGTTTCACAATTTTCTACAGAATTTTGGCTTTAAAGTTTCTACAACTCATTGAAGGAGATTTTTAGATTGGGAGATGAAGTACACTAACTCAACCAGATCACTAGTAGTACGATTAAACTGAGGGTTTGATGACACTTATTTAAAGATATTTAAGTCATGTTAAGGCTAAATTTGACAACTTAAGCTTTAGATCAGTTGTAGATTTGAGGGAATCAAACTAGGCTTAATTTAGGGGTGGATCCTAAGGTCACAAATGATATCACCCCTATCATTTTGGGCTTGTGGATGCCAACCATAGGGAGGCTAACCTAGGGTGTGTAGCTTGATGGATGAAAATTTACCTGCAAAACACCAATCAAAGGAGCCCAATATGGTTTCGGGATGAGGGTTAGATAACCTCACCCCAAACTAGCATAAAAATTAATTTTGAATGAATTTTGGTGGAAAAACCTAAGCAGAGTGAACCATTAGAATGCAAAAAGACAAGAAATCAAGAAGGAAGAGTGCTTCAAAGGTGCCAAATTGATCCCCTATGAAAGATGAGCTTCAAACACATGCAATTAATTAGAAATCAAATATAACAACAAGAATCTAGGCCAAAATCAACAAATAAGACTCTTTATTCATGTCAAATCAGAGGAATGGCTCCATCACAGAGAAAATCCAAGAACTGTTACAATAATCTCCAAGAAACTGAGAATTTGAAGCTAGAATGAGAGGTAAAATAGAATGAGAGAGTTGTAATTCTCTTGCAATAGAGTGATCAAACTGTAAACTGTGGAAGAATGCTGCATATATAGCTAACTGCATGAAGAATTCACCTTAATGTTTCCAAAATGGGCCAAAAGCTAACCAATATACCGCGCCCATGTGTCAATATGTCCACCTGCCATGTGTCAATGCATGAAAGCCTGCCAAAACTGGCTGATCGCACCTTTCCCAAGCAATCTAGTCGAATCTGGGGGTTATTTGGAGAAGAATGGGGGTCGAATGGGCCAAAACTGGTCAGGTATGAAGAAGTTGTGGCCAAAAAGGTAAAATGGGTGCATCTCATGGAGAGAAATAGGGTGCATGAGTGATAGAATGGAAGGAAAAGGGAGAAAAGGAAAAAAGTGGAAAGCTTGGAAAGGAAAAAAGTGGAAAACTAAAGCAAAAAGCTAAAGCTAAACTAGAAAGGAGACACCTCACCCAGTTTGACTTTTTGACTTTCTTTAGAATGCTTTATGACTTTGGGAAACTTCTTTACTTAGCCCAGTTTTCATTTAGCAAGTGTTGGGCGCCTTAGTGGGCCCAATTTTAGGAGGAAAAGGACCCAAATTTAAGTGTGTGGGCCCCACATGGGTCGCTACCTCACCCTACCACATCATCACTGGTGCCACCTCATCACCCAAAAATCAAAGTTGTCCAAATACCATCAAGTTTATACTAATTGGAAGAATAATTGGACAAGGAGTGAGAATATGTTGTCAAATAACTGATGTGGGGGTCAATAAGATCGTCATGGACAAGAAGTGTGCCATAATGCTGTAAATCTCTCATACTCAAACCTGGAACTGAAACCTCATCTTGTAATAACTCAGAAATCATTGAAACAAGATCTAAACTCAATTCATGTAAGAAACCATCCTCTAATCGACCAGAACCAGAATCCATGTGCTTGGAAAACTTCTGAATGATGGTCTTGTGCTATCAAGAATAACCTCTGAATGCCAGCCTGAAAGGATAGACTGGCCCTTTGACCATCCAAATCTCAAGGGTGAGATTTTGGTGTCAACAAGTTCCCTATTGTACTACGAGGAAAAAAGTAAAATCATTAGTGTTATGAAGTATAATTAGATCATACTTTAGTGTTATCATTTTCACAACGAGCTTAGAAATTATAGCATCATGTCTAAGTAGAAAACCCATACATTGAGAGTGTAAACATGTGTAATGAGTGCATTTGTCAATTAAGGTGTGAGGATGGATAGAATCAATATACCATAGTTGAGGTAGTTGAGTGATGGAAGTTGAGTCATCATGTAAATGAGGGAGAATAAAGAGAATTTGCATCTTAATGGAATGATCAATTGATTTCATGCGAGTTGGAACGCGCCACCCCAACTAATTGGGTAACTCTAGGACTGTTAGCCTTGAAGTGGCAACACAACCCTAGGCCCATTTATGTGCCTTCCCCTTCTCCGCGTTTAGGTATTCCAAGGTTTTTTGAACCCACACTTTCTTTGAAAATTTTAGTGCACATTAGTTGGTTAGATAACGATAGGAATGACATCTATCTAGTGTATCTAAATGGGATGCCTACATAGTATAATGCCTGTCAATGTTTCATGTCCTAGTTTTCCATAACTAATTCCCTCGCCAGATCATCCCTTGGATCCATTGTGACCAAGATGTGGGAAATGGTGCATGAATTGGTTTTCTAGTAGTTGTTATCCACTTCCAAGAATTGACCAATGCTATTATCAGTTGCCTTAAAAGACATACATGCATTGACTAAAAATCTAGTGGCAATCTAGGGAGTTTCACCCACACCGATTGTAATGTCATCTTCTCCCCTAAGTACATGCTCCATCTCTTTAAAGAGAATGGTGTGTGCCCCCAAAGCTAGTGAAATTCCAAAACCTTCAAAGCTTATGATTTTGACCTAAAAATGAATGTAAGCCATCCATACAAGAGATGAAAAATTGACACATAACCTAGCAAAAGTTGCCATACTTCTATCATCCACTCTTGCAAAGATTTCTTTGACACTTGGCGTCCAAAGAATTTCCTTATCAATTGTTGCATTGCCATCCTGACTACTTCATGCATCTAAATATCCTCTCAAAAAACCAAACTCGTTTGTTGAGATTTTTGCTTGACACACCTTCTACTATGCTTGCTAGAGTTTCCATGGCTTGCCTGTTGCTTCTTCCTAGCCTCAATAACACTTCCTTAGTCAAATGGTGTTGGAGCCACCTTTCTCTCAATGTGACCAAGATGTGGGAAATGGTGAATGTATTGATTTTTTGGTAGATATTATCCACATCCAATAATTGACCAATGCTATTATCAATTGCCTTAAAGACATCCATTGACCAAAAGTCGAGTGGTAGTTTGAGGAGTTTGACTCACACTAATTGTAATGGCATATTCTCCCTTCACATATCAAAGTACTTGCTCCATCTCTTCAAAGACAATGGCATGCACCTCTAAAGCTAGTGTAATCGTAGAACCTTCTAGGCATTTGAATTTAACCTAAAAATGAATGCAAGCCATCGACACACCAAGAGATGAAAAATCGACACATAACTTAGCAAGGTATTCCATATCTCTATCACCACTCTTGTAAACATTTCTTTGATGCATGGTGTGCAAAGAATCACCTTGTTAATGCCTATGTTTCCATCCCAACTATTTCATGGATGTGAATATCCTCTCCCAAAATCAATCTTATTTGTTGATATTTTTTCCTTACACATCTTCTACTATGCTTGCTAGAGTTCACATAGCTTGCATGTCACTTCTTCCTAATATCTTGCATTTCCATACGAAAGCCTCACTTGAGCTATTGTCCAAGATTTTGCTGAAGCAATTTGCAGATCTAAGGAAAATAAACTCCTTGGATAACCCTAAACCTTCCCCATCCTATGCATTAACTTTCTCAACTATAGATGTAGATGCTTGGGTTACTATGTCCTTAAGAGGAATATCACTAGTCTTGTCTAAATATTTATCCTTCAATGCAATAACCTACGACTTGAATGAAAGCAAGGGACATATGTCCTCAACGTTAGTGTCATATCTTTTGTGTGTCCTTTTGCATGTGAAAACAAGTGTATAATTTTGGCAAGGCTTCTTAGGGTTTCCCAAGGTGTCCATTGGGCTCACGATGTTCACCAAATCTAAATGTGGAGGTATATCCAAGCCCATGGAAAATATTGCAATACCTTCTAATGCATTTTGAAGAAGTTGAAAAGTTCTTCCTCCACATCCACTGCCCTTTGATCCATAGGATCCCTTGTTGTAGATCTCAATCATGCAAAACCCTAGTGCCTTCGTCTCCCATATTTTGCTACATAATGATATAATGTGTGTTTTTAAAATTTAAAGGCAATGCAGGTGAAGGAAGGTGGAGAATCTTTATGTGAGAGATGAGAGAGGGGCAAAGGGTGAGTCATTTTTTGATTCAAAATCCAAGTAATCCTCGTTATACCAAATACAATTGTTCTCCTCCCTCCTTCCCTATTTAAGGTTTACGATGTTTGGTCTTTGCATAAGATATACTTGTGCATAGTAGGATAGTATTACTTATAAGATTTTTTTATCATTATTTGATATTTATCATAAGATATTTTGGCCCTATTTCATATTACTCACAATATTTTGTGTATTTGATATTTATGATTGTATTTTTTGGTCTCTATTTAATACTTCTTTATTTCTTGGTGTGTAGGGTGTCCTTGGTTGGTTGTGGGCGCTTATTTGGATTGCAAAGTATAGTTTGTGTTTATTGTTTCTCTCCGTTTTTTTTCCTTTTGTTTTTTTTTGTATTTTTTTGCTATTATTGTTGCATCTTTTGCTATTTTAGTTTTTTGACTACTATGACTCTTATTTATTTTTTTTGTATTTGTGAGCATGACCATGCTAATTTATATTCGGTATTTTGTTTCCCTTATGTGTCATCTCATTTATTTTTCTTCCTTTTGTTTATGGTTTTTCTTTTTCGAGTGGGGGAGTTCAGTTGGTGGGAAAATTAAGGCAGACCATAACAACCCATATGGGTGGTTTAATGTTGTTGTCGATTCTACAGGTGTGGTGGGAAAAGGCGAAGGAGGTATGTATGGGTGAATTTTCTCTTTCTACTACATAATTATATGGTTCCATGCTGTTTAATTGATTTGTTGTTTCATACTTATATCATTTGTGCTTGTCTAAATTAAGTTGCAATGTAGGTTTGAAGGTGGAGGATTGCTAATGAACTTATAGAATATCTTTTGTGATCAAGACACATGGGGCATTATAGTAGAGACAAAGGTAGAGAGTGATTCATCTTTTGGTGCAAGACCCATGTATGTTTTCCTACGAAATCCACCTTATTTTAAATACAATGGGTTTCGTCCCAACTTACCTATTTATGGTTTACAATTTTTGGCCTTTGCATACGATGTACTTCTGTATGAAATTACTCATAAGATTTTTGGTCTTTGTTTGAGATTTCCTCTGATATTTGTAAATCTTTGTTTGAACTTCCTCATAGAAGTTTTTAGTCTCTATTTAATATTTTCTAGTTTGGTTTTTGTTGGGCTTAGGTAGTGGGGAAATAAAGACAAGTCCTAGGGTTGGTGCAAATTCAACAGGTGCATTTAGTGAATG
>JZKD02S1249135.1:753661-770493 GCA_000966675.3 Picea glauca
CAGAATAAGAAGTCGGCCCCAACAGTTATTATGGAAGACCCAGAATTAATTAAAGGTGGGTTTACCCACCCAGAGTGAGAGGTTGTCCCTGCCAGTTGTGACCTTTCACACGTGCTAGTCTTGTATAAATAAGAGGCTAGCACCTCACTTCAAACACACAACTCACTTGCTCATTTCTCTTATGAGGCAAGCTGCAATTACCAGAGGAGAAGAAGAGTGGCACATCTCTTGGGGAGGACTTTCTGTATTGGTTTGAGTTATCTCTAGAACATTGTATAATCTATTTATGATAAGGAAGTTTTTGCTGGGTTTTCTTCCCCTATAGGGTTTCCCAGGATAAATGTTGTGTCTCTTGTGAATGTGTATTTCTCAGTGATCTTGTTCTTATTATGCTCTTATCTATTGAAATGCAAAGAACTGTTATAATGGAATAAACATTAACAAGACCAACATAGGGTATCTGGATCTTCCTCCACGAGTGGAATGAAATTGGTAACCATAACACCAATAAATAGGATCCATTATTTAGCTTCAGTTCCAACCAAACCCAAGGAGCTCATTGATTTCCACCCCTCTACCTCTTACTTGAGGATATTGGGCCTTTGCATTGCTCATAATGTATATATTTTGTGATCTTAGGGCTTGGATCAGAGGATCCAAAAAACTTAAATTGTTACTTGTTCCTAGCCAGGGGTCCTCCTCGAGGCGACCCTTTCGACGACCATTGCCAATTTTCCAAACAGTCTAGTCGCCAACTAGTGGAAAGGTCAAGACAATGGTTTTCTAGACTATGGATCCCTCGGTAGATTTATGGGGCTTTCTAAACCACTCTTCTATAGATAAATACGGAAAGTACTTCAATTCAAGAAATCTATCCCATAGGGAGTCTCCTTGAGTCAATATCCAGAGCTTTTTTCTGTGAGTGCTTGCACAAAGAAATAGATGTTCTTAATCCCCCATCTGCCAAGATCCTTGTGTGTTGTTATAGAAGACCATTTTCCAAAGGGATCCCTCCCGATTTTCACGAGCTTGACCATAAATATTGGAAATTGATTTTTTGAATCTAAGTGAGGATTCCTTTTGGAATTGTCACGATGGATGTCTAGAAGACATGAATACTTTCTAGTATTGACTTAAATAGGACCCGCATCGATACTTGAGATTTGACCTTTTTGACTAGCCATCCCCAATCGGTAAACCTATAGTTATCTGGCTTGAGATAGAACCTAGATATTTGAAGCCTTTATCCAAATTTCATATAGGAACCTGAAAAATATTGCTATTCTGCCTCTTCTTTGTTGTCGAGCACTAGTGGGGGATTAGGCATGATTTGTAGAAATTAACTTCCATGCCTGTGACAGAAAAAAATAAATCGAGTGCACCTTTCAACGCCGAAATGTCTCTTAAGGAGCCTTTGGTACAACAAAAGACATCATCCACAAATAGAAGGTGTGTGATTGTTCCCTTTCTGATACCTTTATCCCCTAATCGATCCTGCTTTGTTTGCTTCTGTAATCACTTTTCTTAGGGCCTATGTTATGATGAAGAATAAAAAGGGGGACATAGGGCATCCTTTCCTTGGGCCCCTCGAAGCTCTAAAGAGCCTTGACGGGGCTCTATTTATTAAGACCGCGAAAGACTTCGATTGTATGCGACTTATTATCTAGTTAACCACTGAAAGATCCATTCCCATTTGAATAAGGACTAGATGTAAGAAGGTCTAGTCGACCCTATCATATGCTTTTGATAGGTCTAGCTTTAGAATGATGGCCTTTTGTTTTGATCTTTTAGTAGAATGAAAAACTTCCTAAGCTATTGTGATTGCATTATAGATTTTTCTGTGTTGTAGAAAGACAAATTGCTCCTTCGAGATAATCTCACTCAAGACAGGCTTCAGTCATCTTGCTAACACCTTTGTTATGATTTTATACACCACATTATGACAAGAAATTGGACGATGGTCCCCGAAAGACACTATGTCCTACTTTTTGGGTATCAAGCAAATGAAAGTGGCATTTAAAGATCCTAGTACCTTCTCAGACCTCTGCGATTCTCTGACTATCATAAGGAGGTCTTCTTTTTCTAGGTCGTAGAATCCTCAAAATAATTCCATTGTGAACCCATCTGAACCTGTTCTTTTACCTCATTGCATGGAATAAAGGGAAACTAATACCTCTACCTTCGTTACTTATTCTTCTAAAGATTTATTCATATATTTTGTAAATACTTCTTAAAATTTGGAACTACTTGCAAAATTTCTTGTATAGGACAACTAGTCGAGGCTTGAAAGAGGGAGTGAAAATATCTTGCCCCTTCTTCTCCTTCGTCTTCAAAGGAGCTCACCAATCTTCCATCTTCCATTTTTATTTCTCATATCGTGTTGAGTTTTTTTCGAAGATTCACATAATGGTGGAAGAACTAAGAATTGTTGTCTCCAACCTTTAACCATAGTTGCTCACTCTTTAACCTCAAAGATTGTTCTTCCTTATCAAGAAAAGAGTGATGGACTGATTCCAATTCCTTTCATTCAGAGAGATGAGAGCTAGTTAGATGACCATCATCTATTTTAGAAGTGGATTTTGATAGCATAAGGACCATAAACATTAAGGATAGAAAAGGGAAACCTTACATCCTTGATTTCTAGTTTGATGGAGATAGCCAATCGGTAGCAGGAAGAATACAAAGATTTTCAAGTGGGACTCCAACCTATTATTGACCCCCCTAATTAAACAACAACATCAATTGCACTAAATGACCAGTTTTTGAGCCAAGTTTCTAGAATACCCTTGGATTTTTCTCTAGATCACAAGGTTTCTTGGATTAAAACCACATCAGTATTGAGGATGAGAAGAAGCATCTTGAGGGAAAGTTTTTGCGGGTGCCCCCCACCTCTCTTTGCATTGAAGGAGAGGATGATCACAAGGGGGGGAGTTTCAAGGTATTCCCCCCTCTAAGATCCCTAGAAATAGATGCATGCTTACCTTTTTTTATTTCCAAAACTGTCTTTTACTAAGCCTTGAGAAGGTGGGATTTTCGACCTAGTGGATTGGATTGAGGCAGGTCAAGGGAAATCCCCCCTCTAGAATGGGAAACCTCGTTTTGTCTGCCCCTTGGATGCAATGTGAAGCCTTTCTTAGGGGGAGGAGCCTCAAAAGACTAAACTAGAGGAGAATTCCTGCTTAGAACCTCTCCTTCCACATAAGCCACTTTTGACTCACCCACTTCCTCTGAGGAAGAAGGAAAGGAACCTATGGGGGCACCTAGAACCTTGGGATTTTCAAAAACCTCGGAGGGGGCACATGAGGGGAGGGGGCAGTGGAAGAAACAACAAAAAACCATTTAAAAGAGGACCGGGGCAGGGGAAGGGAGAGGGAGAGACCATACCTTTGGAAACTTTGCTCATTAGGGGCACTTGCATCGCCTGTGTTGCCTTTGTATCCACCATATCCATATTCAAAGTTACCTCTTATTGTTGCTTTGAAAGGGGAGATACTGCATCCGAGATTTGAACCTCTCTGCCCCTTTTCACCATATTTTAGGTTTACAACTGAATAAGATAGAAAATTGCTTGCATTGTGATTGAACATGGCCAATAACATGGCACACAAAACGATGGAAAGGAAGTTTCCAATAGTCCACTTTATGTTTCCAGGTGTGCTCCCCAAACACTAAGTCCAAATTACCCACCAACCCTTCATGTACATACACCTCAATTTTGATCCAAGTGCATTTGCAATCAACTTTTGACTTAGAGTTTGGCTCAAGACCAACAAAGACACCCAACTTGTTACTATAGCCTCTAAAGATTTTTTTATCCAAAACCCTAGTGGGAGACTTGATAATATTGCCCAAACCCTCATGAAAACCACAAATTCAAGTTCAGGATCAAGATCAACTATCCATTACTTAATCACCAGATCAAAGGGACCCCAAGCCTAGTTTCTCCCCAAAATAACTTTATAATCTTTCATCGATTGGAAAATAAAACATGAAAATCCTCTGACCATGATATGAGTTTCCAAAACAATCCAATTAGGGGATTCCAATATTGCTTCGTCAACCTCCCCACGGCTGCTCCATTTGCATATTTCGCATAGAGCCTACCTACCAATGTTTTTCCATAGAATTTTGACACCTCCTCAATTGATACTTCTTTACCCACCACCATCTTAGCACTTCTTGTCCGCTCCAAAATACACTTTTTTTGTTTCTTGGAATTAAATTTCTCTCCCTTGGATGCTTCCTAAGCACCAGAAGCAGGTAGACCCTTGCCACTTCCCATGTTCTGGACCAAAGGGGCGGTCTATGGCTCGAGGGTCAATGATGAAGGTTCATGGTGCTTTGATTTATCTCCCTTAGTGGCTTCGGGATGGACACCACCATTGAATGTCGCATGTGAGACAAGAGTTGATGAATAATTAGATCCTCTTGCATTGAAACCAATTGCCTTGACATCCTGAGCTAAGGCATGTGATCCATGCAAAATGGCTCTTTTGGAAAACTTGAGGGGGGAAACGAAATCTTAGTTGATGTAAGACCTCAAATTATAATCAAGGGTTTTGTCCTCTGCATTCATCATTCTTACATGTCTTAGCCTGACCTCAGACCACATGTTTTAGATCCAGATGTGACTGGAAAATCGCACGAGAAATCCTTCGTCGAGAAAGAAAATTAACCCAAACACCTTATTCTGGCCTCTGACGTGATGCTAAAGGGATAAATGGTCAAGAAAAACTGCAGATCCTCCATCTCAACTCCATGCATTGACAAAACTTTCTTGTAATTGAGTATATTTTGTAGATATGGATGAAACTAAATAAACTTTTTAAGCCTGGTTATGATCATACTAGTCTTCATTTGCAATTGGGAGGGGGACTAGGCTCTTCGTGCCAATGGAGGGTGTGGGCTTCTCACTAGTGTCATTCAATCCCACATTTTCTTTAGAGTGACACATTTGGACTTTCAATTACATAATATTTTCCACCTGCTCCATGGATCTCATGTTACCTATATTCTCCTCCAGCCCCTAGATACACATCTTTGCTTCAAATTTTACCTCTACATCTTGCATGTAGGAGCCAAAAGCATCATATGGAATCCTTCCATCACTCTATGATAAATGGGCTCATTGATGGTGGAATCCATGTTTGATAGGGACTTACATAAGGCAATATATAAACAAGAAAAAAAAAATTGGCCTCCACAGAAAGTTGGGAAAGAGATGTCGAGGGTTTGGAGAGGGTCAGACTTCAATACTCCTCCAAGACTCCCTTAAGATCTTATTCTATATACATTATTCTACCATTCTTCAGTCAACTTTATTTGGGCCTTAGTGTGCATACTGTAGCCATCAACTTCGTTCTACCATTCATCCCATCCTCCTATGCACACCTTTACCTTTTCTTGATAAAGTCTTTAGGAAAGAAACCAAGTGTATCTTTACCTTTTATTGATAAAGTCTTTAGGAAAGAAACCAATATTTATAAGATTGAAGCTTAGATGAAAACACATCCTAGTGTAGGTACCATACAAAGCTTAGATCAAGAATGCAAGCTAATAAAACATTCACCAAACACAAAGAAATGCATTAACTGATCGAAAACAATTCGATTCCAACTTCTTAGCAATTGAGAGTGAACATACATCTTGTGCATAGAGATAATAGTCCCCCTTGGGTAGGGAGTATGGAAAGTGTGATGCTTGCACTTTACAACACTAAAGTTAAGGATTCCAAGGAGGTGCTTACTGGTTTTGAGACCAAGGTTGAGAAAAATTGAGTAACTTAGACCAGCTAAAAACAAATAGGGTCTCTAACTAGACAACAAGGAGGTGAAAGCGAGCCACAAAAGCAACAAATGTATCAGAAGATTGAAGCCCTATATTTATCTCCATTCTCAAAACCTTATTTACTTGCATTAGCTATGTTTCTTCCATCCTACTACCCTGCACAATAATGTGATTTCTAACCTTCATTTCGATCATAGGATGAAACAACTTATTTATGATCCTTTTCTTGGGGTTAAGTTCCATCCCTATCATATTGTGAGGGTGCATGCTCTTTCCCCTTATTCAATCATACTAGTTTGAGGTGGAGTTTCCACACATATTTTCCCTACTGTACCCATGATAGGGGTGACCACTTATGGTAGCCACTTATGAAAGCCTCACTATTTATAATGTTCTCATTGTTGAAGATTGCAATGTCGTGAGACATCCTCTAGGATACGTTCTCCTTTGAGACTGAGTTGAGTTGACCTGAGAGGGAGCCCAGTGTTGGGCATACCCACGTAATGGGGCATCATTCTCCTCTGTGTGAGATTTGAGTCGTCCCCCAAGTGGTTGGAGCATTGTTTTCCTCTGGAGAGTTGAGTCGTCCCCCAATGGTTGGGTGCGCCCATGTAATGGGTGCATCGTTCTCCTCTATGTAAGAGTTGAGATGACGTGGTACTCCATATGATTCTGTTGAGTATGATGTCCCTGTGGTTGAGCATAGGTGGGCGTGTCCCTAGTGGTTGAGCACTAGTGGACATATGAGATCCTTTCTATATTGTCTAAGAGTAAGATTTACCTGTAACCCTAATTATGTTGTAAAGGGTACAGGTTGGCCCCACCATGTAAAGATAATTAATATTGTAATTATTAATTATATTAATTATATTATTAAGTTGCACAGGTTGGCCCTATTGTGCCAATATACACATCATTTGATGTGATAAGTTTTGTATAAATAAAAGTGAATCCCCATCGAGGATTACACACTTATCATTGTGTCATCTCATGATTTCAGAAGTTGAGGTATCAAATTATGAGAATTGCAACACCCTTTTGTGTGCTAGGTTTGGTGGTGGATGGGGGATCTTCTCTTGAGAATATAAAAAAGGATTGTTGGGTTATCTTCCCTTGTGTAGAAGGGTTTCCCAGGATATTTCTTGTGTTCTTGTGCATGGTTATTCTTCTTGTGATCTTGGTTTACTGCAACTAGTTATTGTTACTACAGTGATTGTGTATGGTTCAAGTAATGCTAAACAAAAAAAGAAATAAACCTCATGCTTGAGCCAAAACTTAACACGGTATCAGAGTAGACTTGAAGAAGACTTTTTCACAAGAAAATGAAGGAAGATCGTGGGAAGGTTGAGGAGCTAGACCCCACCGCTAGTGTAAGGAAAGAGGTCGAAACTTCCCTTAAATTTATGTGGTGAAATTCAAAGATGGTCGTAGGAATTTAGACCTGGCCGAGCCTTGTTTAAATGTTCTGGGAAAATTGGAAAGGAAACCACCATGGCTTGGCCTGCAAGGAGAGAAAAGTCACAGCCTAGGAGAGGGTCGACTTGCTAATCTGAGGCTGTCACAGGTCTGTTTTGTGGGAATTCTTGGGGCAGCCGTTGAAGGTTGTCATAAACACATATATAAGACTGTTAGGCCAAGCATTGTTTAAGGTAATTACCACAGCCAAAATTTTCTTAAAAACAACCTTAACACACATCTAACAACCCTCTTAAACCGCATATCTAATTAAAATTGCAGAACTATAACAGCTTCCGTCTTTCTGAGGCAGTGGAAAAAGTACTTTCCGAGGCCTCAAATATCTGATATGTAAGTACTTGTGACATAATTTATTGTTTGCATTGATGACCTATTAAAGGTTGAGTTTTAGATCTATCTTATGCTCAATATAGATGATTTTTGGCTGGGTTTGAGACCTAAAATCCGGACTAAGGTAGAGGTCTAAAAGATAACAGTTCAAGGACTGTTTGCTTGGTGACAAGAGGTTGTCCTAAATCAGGACTGTTTATTGTCAAAAGGGATGTGTATTTTTTGGAAGTATTCTTGGGACTTCAGACCTCCTTAATGATTTGAAGTAAGTACTATTGTTTATAAGCTAAACAAAATATGTCAAGGGCCTTTTGGACCTATCTATTGAAGGGATAGACCAAAATTATTGCACAAAACCAATTTGTTGGTATTTCATCTAGTGATAACCTATACTCCAGAGCACTTAGCATATAACTAGGTTCTATTCTAGTTTGCCAATAGGTGTGCTCCAAACTGATATGTGAAGATACGAGGCTGGGTGATAATTTTGGGTGAGCTATGAAGTTGAAGTGATAGATGACACATTTGCAAAATTATCAAACATAGAGAATTGTTCAAATAATGAAAGCTTGAAGACAGTTGATGTGAGAGGTATGTTGCAGACTTCAAGAATGATCCTTGATGTGACTTTTGAAGTGTGTGCTATAAGTGCACATTATTCAAGGAGACTAGACTTATAGCTAGTAATGTGCAAAGATAACAACTTTAGCCACCTCAAGAGAACTCAAAGAATGCAAGAAAGAACAACGAGGAGTTCTTCTCTATCTCATCTTTCTCAGGAGGACCGAAAGCAAGATTGAGCATGATTACAGACTAAGGTAAGTCTTGTACTACATTCCTTAATTGATTTCATTACTCTCTAGTTGCTTGCATTTTGATAATGAAGGGTATTATCCTTGGTGTGGGAACCCTCATGACTTGGACCATTATCCTTGGTACGAGAGTCCATTTTTGTTGGTTGGTTATTATCCTAGTACAAGAGGCCAGATTTTCTTATTTAATTATTGGAGGACCATGATCCCTAGTACGAGAGTCCAAATTTTTTTTGGTTGGTTATTATCCTAGTACAGGAGGCCATTTTGATTGTTATCCCTATGGGAGGTCATCTTGGTTATTATCATAGTATGGGAGGCCATCAAAGTTCTGTAGAAACAGTAGAGGACCTGCGAAGACATGAGATGTTTCCAGGTTAACAACACCAGAAAAGGAAGATGATTATCCTTCTGACTTCAAAGGGAGTCACTTGACTCAGAGGGAGTCAAACAATGAGAAGAAGTAAGAGGAAGTACCTTCTCCCCCATCAACAATTCAGAGGGAGACAATTACTGATCCAGTTGATCCTGTAGCTCCAATTGATGTTTCCAAAGGCATTGCAATAGGCCATAAAAGGATTGCCTGGGCTCAACAAACTCTGCAGGAGGAAGAGGGACATGAAGCTCCTCAAGGCACATTCTAAGAGAGAAAGAGACCACAGAGATTTTTGAGCTACATTTCATCTATGAGCCACATCATTGATACTGAGCCTTCCTATCATGGAGAAGCAACAGGTCAACATGTATGAAAAGATGCCATGACATAAGAGTATAAGTCCATCATGAAGAATGATGTGTGGGATATTGTTTGGAGACCACAAGGGAAGTCTGTAGTGACTTCCAAGTGGATCTATAAGATCAAGCATGCAACTAATGGAAGTGTTGAGAAGTACAAAGAAAGATTTGTGGCCAAAGGATTCTCACAGGTGGATGGAATTGATTATGAGGAGACAATTGCTCCAGTAGCATGATGCACTTCCATCCGTACTATCATCGCACTAGCTGCATCCATGGGTTGGAGACTACATCAGATGGATGTAAAGACAACCTTTCTCAATGGTGAGATTGAGGAAGAAGTTTGCATCAGCTAGATGGATTCGTGATACATGACTGAGACAAACTCACTGGATAGTAGTGAAGCATGTATTGAGATATCTACAAGGCACAGTTGGATATGGCCTGAGATATGCCTCCAGTGTAGACATCAGATTGCAGGGATATGACAATGAAGATTGGGCAGGGAGCGCAGTGGACTAGAAGAGCACATTCGATTGTTGTTTTACATTAGGGTCTGCCATGGTTTCCTGGTGCAGCAGGAAACATAGCTTTGTGGCTTTGATTACTACAAAAGCAGAGTATATAATGTTGAATGTGGCAGTCCGTGAAGCAATGTGGCTTCGCAAGCTCCTTGCAAACTTATTTGATCATGAGATGGATTCTACCATTATTCATTGTGATAACCAGAGCTATGTGAAGCTCTCTGAGAATCCTGTGTTTCATGATAAATCAAAACACATTGAGATAAAATATCATTATATCAGAGACATGGTGCATAAGAAAGAAGTACACGTGCAATACCTTCCTACACATGAGTAGATTACATATATCTTCACCAAACCGCTTGCCAAGACGAAGTTCGAGTACTTCCCTGAGAGACTTGTCCTGGTGGAGAATGTCTCCCTAGTTGAGAGGGAGTGTTGATGATTGCAACGTCGTGAGACATCCTCCAGGATACGTTCTCCTTTGAGACTGAGTTGATTCGACCTGAGAGGGATCCTAGTGTTGGCCATACCCATGTGATGGGGCATCGTTCTCCTTTGTGTGAGATTTGAGTTGTCCCCCAAGTGGTTGGGGCCTCATTCTCCTCTATGTGAGAGTTGATTCGTCCCCCAAGTGGTTGGGGCCTCGTTCTCCTCTGTGTGAGAGTTGAGTCATCCCCCAAGTGGTTGGGGCCTCATTCTCCTCTAGAGAGTTGAGTCATGCCCCAGTGGTTGGGTGTGCCCATATGATGGGTGTATCGTTCTCCTATGTGTGAGAGTTGAGACGACGTGGTACTCCAGATGATTCAGTTGAGTATGCCATCCCTATGGCTAAGCATAGGTGGACGTGTCGCTAGTGGCTGAGCACTAGTGGACGTGTGAGATCCTTGCTATATTGTCTAAGAGTAATATTTACTTGTAACCCTAATTATGTTGTAAAGGGTACAGGTCAGCCCCACCATGTAAAGATAATTAATATTGTAATTATTAATTATATTTATTATATTATTAAGTTGTACAGGTTGACCCTATTGTGCCAATAGACACATCATTTGATGTGATAAGTTTTGTATAAATAAAGGTGAATCCCCATTGAGGATTGCACACTTATAATTGTGTCATCTCATGATTTCAGAAGTTGAGGTCTGAAATTATGAGAACTACAACACCCTTTTGTGTGCTAGGTTTGGTGGCGGACGGGGGATCTTCTCTTGAGAATATAGAAAAGGATTGCTAGGTTTTCTTCCCTTTGTGTAGAAGGGTTTCCCAAGATGTTTCTTGTGTTCTTGTGCATGGTTATTCTTCTTGTGATCTTGGTTTACTGCAACTAGTTATTGTTACTGCAGTCATTGTGTATGGTTCAAGTAATGCTAAACAAAAAAATAAATAAACCTCATGCTTGAGCCAAAACTTAACACTCCTTACCCCTAGAGGTTTGCATTAACATCAATATCTCTTACCATTAGCTTAAAAAATGCACCAACTTGTCGCAAACAATTCAAGTATAGCCTTTTAGCAATTGAGAGTGAACAAACATCCTGTGCATAGAGCTAATAGTCCTCCTTGGGTATGGAGGATGGCAAGTGCGATGCCTGCACTTTACAACATTGAAGTTAAGGATTCCAAGGAAGTGCGTGTTTTGTTTTGAGACCAAGCCGGAGATAAATTGAGTAACTTAGGCTAGCTAAAACCAGACATAATCTCTAACTAAACAACAAGGAGATGAAAGTGAGCCACAAAAGAAACAAATGTATCAAAAGATTGAAGCCATAGATTTATTTCCATTCTCAACTCCTTATTTACTTGAATTGGCTATGATTCTTCCACTTTGTGTCCTTGCACAATAATGTGATTTCTAGCCTTCATTTCTTGTAGAGGGTAAAACAACTTGTTTTTTATCCTTTTCTTGGGGTTAATTTCCATCTCTATCATATCATGAGGATGCATGCTCTTTCACCTTGTTCAATCATACCATCCCACACATATTTTCCCTACTGTACCTGTGACAGGGGTGACCACTTTTAGTAGCCACTTGTGCAAGACTCCCTATTTATAATGTTCTCGTTACCCCTTCATTCTCCGTTCTCAACTCCTTATTTAGTTGCACTAGAAATGATTCTTCCACTCTGCGACTTCGCACAATAATGTGATTTCTAGCATTCATTTCTGGCAGAGGGTAAAACAACTTGTTTTTTATCCGTCTGTTGGGGTTAAGTTCCATCCTTGTCATATCATGAGTGTGCATGCTCTTTCACCCTATTCAAATGCTATCCCACACATATTTTCCCTAATGTACCTGAGAAACAAGTAACCACTTCTAGTAGCCACTTGTGCAAGCCTCTTTGTTTATAATGTTCTCGTTACCCATGGAGGCTGGCATTAACATCGATATCTTTGAGCATTAGCCTAAAAAAAACCTAGCAAAACAAACCAATTAAAATTGAATGCAAACTAACTAGACAACAAGGAGATAAAAACAAGCAACAAAAAAACAAATGCACTATAGGAGTGAAGCCATTGCTTTATCTCCATTCTCAACATCTTATCTACGTGCACTTTCTATGATTCTTTCAATTTCCTCCCCCACATGATAATGTGATTTCTAGCCCTTAATACTAGTAGAGGGGGAAACAACATGTTTTTTATTCTTCTCTTGGGGTTAAGATAACCTGCATATCATGAGGGTGCATGGTCCTCCCCTTGCTTCATCATGTTGGATTGAGGTCAAGTGACCACATTTATATACCTGTGGCAAGTGAGATAGCTTCTGGTGGCCACTTGTGCAAGACTCTTTGTTTATAATGTTCTCGTTACCCCTAGAAGTTGGCATTAACATTGATATCTCTAACAATTAGCCTAAAAATACCTAGCAACAGAAACCAACTAAAACTGAATAGATCCTAACTAGACAACAAGGAGATAAAAGAAAGAAACAAAAGCAACAAATGCATGATAGGAGTGAAGCCATTTCTTTATCTCCATTCTCAATATCTTATCCACATGCATTTGCTATGATTCTTTCATTTTGCACCCCCATACGATAATGTGATTTCTAGCACTTAATACTAATAGAGGGGGGAACAACATGTTTTTTATTCTTCTCTCGGGGTTAATATAACCCTCATATCATGAGAGTGCATGGTCCTTGCCCTTTCCTGATCATGTTGGATTGAGGTCAAGTGACCACATGTATTTACTTGTGGTAGGTGTGATAGCTTCTGGTGACCACTTGTGTAAGCCTCCCTTATTTATACTATTCTCAACGTCTTGTTACCCCTTGCATTATCATTGATACATATGAGCAATTAGTTGTGTAATAATTATGAATCGATTTTAGCAAACAAGCATGTAGGATGAAGTATTTCAGAGTTCCATATAACAGATTTTGGTTTCTTGTAGTCTATAAATTATTTTCATTACATATCTCTCTCTAATATATTTTGTCGAAGTGATGGCTTCACATTGAGATTGATGCAACTGTGTTAATTTAGTTGGAAGAATTTTGGGTGTTTTCCAATGACGTTGGTTTCTTTAAGGCTATCATGGTTAGTACAATGTGCATTATTTAGATTTTCTCTAGATTAACACTTGGGGGTCTGTATTTTTCTTTTAATACTTGGGGAGTCGTTCATGATAAAGCACAATTTTAATGTTAATTTTAAGTTTTTAACTATGTTTTATTTCATCATCAATGGTTTTCTCCTTCATATCAATCCAAAGGAGCTAGACAATGAGGCTCTTGCTTTATCTCCTTTATCACCTTGAGGCTCGTACCTATGTTGGGATCCATGATTGCTACGATCTATCACAATTCTCAAGAAGATACAAACCAAAATCATATACAAACAATATTACAGTCTTGGGCTTCCATGGAAGTTCATGACAATGAAACTATGTATAGTTTAGCTGGAGTTGGACCAGTAAAAAGAGTCCTTTAGGCAACAACCATCTATTGGTCCAATAGGTACTTCTTCTGACTGTAGTAACTCCCAGTCATCAGTAGAGCATGAACAACAAGGTAAACACATAGTACTATTACAACAACACAAACCTTTGGTGTAGAGTACATAGTTTAGTTCAATTCAATGACATCTCAACTTTTTGCAGCACAAATCTATTGGTTCAACAAGTACTTCTTTTGACTATAGAAGCTTCTTGCCTTTTTTTTTCTCCATTGATATATAACCGTACACTAATCTTGACCCTGGTTCCGAAATTCCATAAGCACTCAAAAACCTCCTCAACAAATCTATTGGTCCAACAAGTACTTCTTTTGACTGTAGAAGCTTCTTGCCTTTTTTGTTTTCCATTGATATATAGTTGTACACCAATCTTGACCCTGGTTCAGGAATTTCATAAGCACTCAAAAACCTCCTCAATGGTTGTTAGTTTCATAAAGAAACTACCAGTTATCAACAAAGCAGGAAAAACAAGAGAAACCCATACTATTATTAAAACATGATAATTTTTTAGTGTTCAGTGCATATTTTCTTTCAATTAAATGATATTTCAACCCTTTGCATCTAATGTGGTATCCCTATATGTAGTATTCATCAATTTCTCAACATTTTCATTCACCAGTGCCTCTAGCTACTCAACTCAACCGCCACATCTATCGCCTCATTCATTTGCCTCTAACACTCATATGCATTATGTACTCCAGGGTTTATAATAGGAATGTTTTTCCAAATGCAAATAGGAAGTGGGTGCCTTGCCCCCCTTTGATCCCCTTGGATATCTGGTAGTGATTCCTCTACTTTCATATACCCCTAAAAGAGTTATAAAGATTTTCAAAGTTAAACCTTTAGAGAGCTTGACAACATGATGATGAAAGGGAGCCATCCAAGTCATACAAGTGTTTGTTGTATTCCACCTCCCCTCCACCCAATATGCAGGTTGTGATGTAGATACTAGTACACTTCCATAAGTAATCCATGGTTAGAATTTTTAGGGAAAATGAAAACAATAATATCTTTTTAAATTTGTTCACGACTATAGATAAAGGTCAACACTTCAATTTTTTTTTACTGAAGTAGGTTAAACACAAAAATTATAACTTTGAACACACTAAAGAGAACCAATATTTAACTATGACTAATCATGAACATAAGAAAACATTTCTGAATATTAACTTGAATTAGATGTAGATTTAAACATTAGCAAAAAAAAAAATTGCACATTACCTTAGCAAAACAAATAAGAGAAGTACCTGATGTGTAGTTGTCCTCTTTTCATATGCTTAGAAAAAGTTGTTAGATGTCATGGATCAAAACCATCAAGGGTTTGATCTCATCATGATCTAAAGTGAACAGTTTGCCAAGAAGAACTCAAGGTTAATCAACATAAGTATGGCTGATACAAAAAACCCCAAAGACAACAATAAAGGCTCAAAT
The DNA here is from genome assembly GCA_000966675.3 of Picea glauca. Lineage (NCBI taxonomy): Eukaryota > Viridiplantae > Streptophyta > Pinopsida > Pinales > Pinaceae > Picea > Picea glauca. The sequence continues at coordinate 768,719 of JZKD02S1249135.1, forward strand.
AAAAGATGTCCAATATGAACTGTAGTGTTACACCAACTCAGGGTTTCCCAAACCCTACAACAAATCTAGTAGACAAAGGTAGTATGTAGAAGATACCAAGGGTAGCAAGAAATGACATCAAAATAAACAAGAAGAGGAGCCAAGGGCTGCCTAGGAGGCATCAACAACCTTAAAATAACTAGCGACATCTTGAAGAGGAACCAAGAGGAGGTCGCAACACCTTTACCAGCTAGAGGAAGGTACGCTCCACTTAAACACAAAAAGAGGTAAATGTAGTGACACCATCACCCAACAAGAGGGAACTAAGACACTAGAAATGAAGCTCCCAACCAACAAGAGGAAGAAGTGTAAGGAGGCCACACCTCAAATCAGTAAGAGAGGAAGCTGCAAGGAGGTCGTACCCAAAAAACAAACTGAACAAGATAACCGCAAAAAATCAGACCATGAGAAGAGAGTGAGGATGGGATGAATGTATTGAGAGAGAGGGGTAAATAAAAACCTAAAAATTAAAATAAATAATAAATAATATTTTTAATTAATAAAAATATTAATTACAAAGTCAAATAAGTGAAAGTGACTTATAAAAGACCAACACCACATTAAGCAAGATGGATAATGAGATTCAAGCAAGGGGAGGCTACAAGACAAATTCAAAGGGGCCTTCTTCAATGACAAATTGTCCACATATGTCTCATGATAACTTATAAGCTTTTATCATCCCCACATAAGAGAAAAAACCAATGAAGTGGTCATGCCCATCTTCTAGTTGCTCCTAGATCTCATGGACCATCCCGGGAGGGAAGAAAAACATCACACATCATCACATCTTTGTACTCAACCAAGAACCACCTAGTCCCAGACCAGGATACCCCATAACACATCTGGGGGCCCTAGAACACATCTAGGGTCTTTTTCCACCAAGGTACACGACCAAGGATCAACCCAAGCATTTAAGCAAGGATTCCCTGGAACACATCCAGGGGACCTAGAACACATCTCTGGACTTACATCATCAACCACCAAGGAACACATCCAAGGATCAATCCAAGCACCGAGAAAGGATTCCTTGGAACACATTCAGGGACCCTAGAACACATATTGGTCCTTGACCAAGAACCCCAAAAATACACTGGGGGCCCTCACTAGGGTCTTTTTCCATGGCTCTAACTGCTTGGTCCCAAACCACCCCAAGAGTGTACTTGGGGCCCTAGATCTCAACTAGGGTCTTATGCCATCCTCATGGAGAATGGCTCTTCTAGATGCACTAATTTCAACAACCATTACCACTGATCCTAGTGAAGTGAGCCAATGTTATGAAGTTTATACTTCATACATGAAGCAAAGAAAGGAGATCAAGTTATAATATATCTATGAGTGTCAGATCTTCAACAAGGTTGGGCATTGGAGTTGTTGTTGATCCTAATAATGTAAGCTAGGATCAACTAATACAGGAAGGTTGGGCATTGGAGCTACCACTAACGCTAATGAAGTCAGCCCATACTAGGATGTTTATACTTCATATATGAAGCAAAAGGGATCAAACTATCATACATCAGTGAGTGCTAGAGATTTAGCAGGATAATTTAAGTCTATTCTCCTTTCTACTAGTACTTGGATAATGTTGTGTAATGCCAACAGTTTGTAGGAATTTCCAAGTGCTTCGTGACATGATATTTTACAAAGCATCACATGTGAAATTCACAAATTGTAACAGTTACGCATTTCAAATGGATTATATAGTACAAGGCTTAAAAATTTTCCAATTAATCCTTTTC